>SRMA01024029.1:0-46630 GCA_007224835.1 Danionella cerebrum
ATTTATTAGTGTGAATGCAGAGGTATTCACACTATTGTTATCCTACGTATTTATTATTAGTGTGAATGCAGAGGCATTCACACTATTGTTATCCTACGTATTTATTATTATTTTTTTTATTTTTATTCCCCCCCTTTTTTGAAAAGCCAACTACTTCAGCATACTTTGCACTAGAAACACCATTCAAACTTTAAAATGTTCAGCTTTTTTCAGACTAGGCTGCTATTACATATCACTTTTCAAACTTTTATACTTTTTATAAAATTTAACTTTATTTAAAATATTTTTCCCATTGGAATGAATGGGAAACACTTCAAATCTCTTTCAATCTTCAGCTTTTTTTCAACCTTCATATCTTCAGCATACTTTCAGCTAGAGCAATCATTCAAATTTTAAACAATTCAACACATTTTCAGCTTTTAAAATATGTTTTCAGCTTTTCATATCTTTTACAGATTTTTATAAATCACAGTTTAAGTTTAATGAAGAATTTGGATTTTGACCTAATTCTGCCCCACTCTAGCTTCCACTCTAATTTTTCACATCTCAAACTTCTTCATCAATTCCTCTCTCCTAAACTAAACTTTACCCTTTATGCACAAAATTTATATTAAAGTAGTAGAGAAATTTGTCCTCTTTCCAAAGATGCAGTTGTTTCTTTCATATGACCTACGGTTTTTAAACTAGGAGGGCTAAACCTTAACCAGGGAAGCAAATTGCTCCATTAAGATCAATGCATTTCACCCAGAAAAGTATGCTCCAAAGTTTTAAATTAAGGCTTTTTCTAACTCGCCATAACTCCTAGATTTTTTTTTTTTTTTTTAAAAATTTTACATCATAATCTTCATTGAGGCCTTCTGCTTCTCACAAAGAAAGAATCATCTCGATATGTCTTACGGTTTCTCTGTAATGTTTATTTGTTTGAGGCATGGTCAAAATCTGAGAAATGTCTCCTCGATTCGAAAAGTGGCAGTTGGAGCCAGCTGTTAATCAACTAATTTGAATAACGAAATTTGATTGGCTTAGCCTTCCCATAGACTCACAATGGGCCATAGAGATGCATTGCTGCCATTCATTTCAATGGGGCAATTGATTCCCATAGATCCTATTGTAAAAGAGCTTTTGTAATTGAATCACAATGGAGAGTCAAAGCAACATTAAGGATGCATATAACTAATCCAGCCAATCATTGCTTTTGATTTAACATGAATTCACCAAGCCACACCCACTTTTCAACATCATTTTTGAATGTCAAATATCTTCTAAGTGGAACATCGTAGAAACATGGGAGTTGTTTTATATTGATCTAAGTTGAATGTAGATTACAACATGATGTCACCAACTCATCCATAGCAACCAGATTAATTTCCATAGCAACCCAATTGACACTTCTCTATCTCAGCCTAGGAAAATGCTAGAGACACAGGAGTTGGTCTAATTGATTTGTAGTCACACAGGGAACATTATGTAATGTCAATGACCCCTCCATAGCAACCATACTGGTTACCATAGCAACCCAATTGACACATCTCTATCTCAGGCTAGGAAAATGCTAGAGACACAGGAGTTGGTCTAATTGATTTGTAGTAACACAGGGAACATTATGTAATGTCAATGACCCCTCCATAGCAACCATACTGGTTACCATAGCAACCCAATTGACACATCTCTATCTCAGCTTAGGAAAATGTGAGAGACACGGGAGTTGGTCTAAATGACTTTTAGTCACACAGGGAATTTTAAATAATGTCACTGACCCCTCCATAGCAACCATACTGGTTACCATAGCAACCAAATTGACACATCTCTATCTCAGCTTAGGAAAATGAGAGAGACACGGGAGTTGTTCTAAATGACTTGTAGTCACACAGGGAACATTATATAATGTCACTGACCCCTCCATAGCAACCATACTGGTTACCATAGCAACCCAATTGACACATCTCTATCTCAGCTTAGGAAAATGTGAGAGACACGAGAGTTGGTCTAAATGACTATTAGTCACACACGAAACATTACATAATGTCACTGACCCCTCCATAGCAACCATACTGGTTACCATAGCAACCAAATTGACACATCTCTATCTCAGCTTAGGAAAATGAGAGAGACATGGGAGTTGGTTTAAATGACTTGTAGTCAGAAAGGGAACATTATATAATGTCACGGACCCCTCCATAGCAACCATACTGGTTACCATAGCAACCAAATTGACACATCTCTATCTCAGCTTAGGAAAATGAGAGAGACAAGGGAGATGTTCTAAATGACTTGTAGTTACACAGGGAACATTATATAATGTCACTGATCCCTCCATAGCAACCATACTGGTTACCATGGCAACCAAATTGACACATCTCTATCTCAGCTTAGGAAAATGCTAAAGACATGGGGGTTGGTGTAATTTTCTTGTAGTCACACAGAGATCAATATATAATGTCAATGAGCCCTCCAAAGCAACAATACTGGTTACCATAGCAACCACATTGGCATATCTCTATCAGCTTTGGAAAATGCTAGAGACATGGGGGTTGTTTTGTTTCACTCATAGTGACACAGGAAACATTAGATAATGTCAATGACATTTCCATAGCAACCAAAATAGTTATCATAGCAACCCAATTGGCATATCTCTAACTCAGCTCAGGGAATCGCTAGAGACATGGGGGTTGATTCATTTTCTCCAGAGTGACACTGGGAACATTCTATTATGTAAATGACCTGTCCAGAGCTACCAGACTTTTTACCATAGCAACGCAATTGGCATATCTTTATCTTAGGTTAGGAAAAATGCTAGACAGAATTTCAACTTACTAATATTATACCGTTCAGCTTCCACTTTCAACTTTTGACACTTTCAACTTTCAAATGTTTCACCCTATGCTTCCACTTTTAACTTTTGACACTTTCAACTTTCAAATGTTTCACCTTTAGCTTCCACTTTCTACTTTTGACACTTTCAACTTTACAATGCTTCTCCTTTCAACTTTATAAGCTTTCCACTTTATAATGTTTCACCTTTCAGCTTCACTTTTCAACTTTTGAAACTTTCAACTTTCAAATCTTTTACCTTTCAGCTTCACCTTTCAACTTTAGATTTTTTTCAGATACTTTCAGCCTGCTTTCATTTTCAGCTCTCTGCATTCACACGCATTTTCCGCTAGGAAATGCATATTCTAGTTATTATTATTTTTATTCCCCCCCCTTTTTTATAAGTCAACTACTTCAGCATCCTTTGGCCTAGAAACACCATTCAAACTTTAAAATGTTCAGCTTCTTTCAGACTAGGTTGCTATTACATATCACTTTTCAAACTTTTATACTTTTTATAAAATTTAACTTTATTTAAAATATTTTTCCCTTTGAAATGAATGGGAAACACTTCAACTCTCTTTCAATCTTCAGCTTTTTTTTTATTTTTCATATCTTCAGCATACTTTCAGCTAGAGCAATCATTCAAATTTTAAACAATTCAACTCATTTTCAGCTTTTAAAAGATGTTTTCAGCTTTTTCATATCTTTTACAGATTTTTATAAATCACAGTTTAAGTTTAATGAAGAATTTGGATTTTGACCTAATTCTGCTCCACTCTAGCTTCCACTCTAATTTTCCACATCTCAAACTTCTTCATCAATTCCTCTCTCCTAAACTAAACTTTACCCTTTATGCACAAAATTTATATTAAAGTAGTAGAGAAATTTGTCCTCTTTCCAAAGATGCAGTTGTTTCTTTCATATGACCTACTGTTTTTAAACTAGGAGGGCTAAACCTTAACGAGGGAAGCAAATTGCTCCATTAAGATCAATGCATTTCACCCAGAAAATTATGCTCCAAAGTTTTAAATTAAGGCTTTTTCTAACTCGCCATAACTCCTAGATTTTATCCACATATCGTTAAAAATTTTACATCATAATCTTCATTGAGGCCTTCTGCTTCTCACAAAGAAAGAATCATCTCAATATGTCTTATGGTTCTTCTGTAATGTTTATTTGTTTGAGGCATGGGCAACATCTGAGAAATGTCTCCTCGATTCGAAAAGTGGCAGTTGGAGCCAGCTGTTAATCAACTAATTTGAATAACGAAATTTGATTGGCTTAGCCTTCCCATAGACTCACAATGGGCCATAGAGATGCATTGCTGCCATTCATTTCAATGGGGCAATTGATTCCCATATGATACTATTGTAAAATAGCTTTTGTAATTGGTTCACAATGGAGAGTCATAGCAACATTAAGGATGCATATAACTAATCCAGCCAATCAATGCTTATGATTTAACATTAATTCAACAAGCCACTCCCACTTTTCAACATCATTTTTGAATGTCAAATATCTTCTAAGTGGAACATCGTAGAGACATGGGAGTTGTTTTATATTGATCTAAGTTGAATGTAGATTAGAACATGATGTCACCAATTCATCCATAGGAACCAGATTAATTTCCATAGCAACCCAATTGACACATCTCTATCTCAGCCCAGGAAAATGCTAGAGACACAGGAGTTGGTCTAATTGACTTATAGTCACACAGGAAACATTATATAATGTCAATGACCCCTCCATAGCAACCATAATGGTAACCATAGCAACCTGATTGACACATCTCTATCTCAGCTTAGGAAAATGCTAGAGACATGGGGTGAGTTTGTTTCACTAATAGCGACCCCGGGAACATTCATTGAGGTACCTGACCCTCCATAGCAACCATACTGGTTACCATAGCAACCCAGTTGACACATATCTATCTCAGCTTAGGAAAATGCTAGAGACATGGGGGTGAGTTTGTTTTACTAGTAGCGACCCCGGGAACATTCATTGAGGTACCTGACCCTCCATAGCAACCATACTGGTTACCATAGCAACCCAGTTGACACATTTCTATCTCAGATTTGGAAAACGACAGAGACACAGGAGTTGGTCTAAATATTTTGTAGTCACACAGGAAACATCATATAATGTCACTGACCCCTCCATAGCAACCATACTGGTTACCATAGCAACCAAATTGACACATCTCTATCTCATCCTAGGAAAATGAGAGAGACACGGGAGTTGGTCTAAATGACTTGTAGTCACACAGGGAACATTATATAATGTCACTGACCCCTCCATAGCAACCATACTGGTTACCATAGCAACCCAGCTGACACATCTCTATCTCAGCTTAGGAAAATGAGAGAGACACGGGAGTTGGTCTAAATGACTTGTAGTCACACAGGGAACATTATATAATGTCACTTACCCCTCCATAGCAACCATACTGGTTACCATAGCAACTAAATTGACACATCTCTATCTCAGCTTAGGAAAATGAGGGAGACACGGGAGTTGGTCTAAATGACTTGTAGTCACACGGGGAACATTATATAATGTCACTGACTCCTCCATAGCAACCATACTGGTTACCATGGCAACCAAATTGACACATCTCTATCTCAGCTTAGGAAAATGAGGGAGACACGGGAGTTGGTCTAAATGACTTGTAGTCACACGGGGAACATTAAATAATGTCACTGACCCCTCCATAGCAACCATACTGGTGACCATAGCAACCAAATTGGCATATCCCTATATCAGCTTTGGAAAATGCTAGAGATATGGGGGTTGTTTTGTTTCACTCATAGTGACACTGGGAACAATCTATTATGTAAATGACCTGTCCAGAGCGACCAGACATTTTACCACAGCAACACAATTGCAATATCTTTATCTTAGGTTAGGGAAATGCTAGACAGAATTTCAACTTACTTATATTATACCTTTCAGCTTCCACTTTCAACTTTTGACACTTTCAACTTTCAAAAGTTTAACCTTCAGCTGCCACTTTCTATTTTTGACACTTTCATCTTTACAATGCTTCACCTTTCAACTTTATACGTTTTCAACTTTAGAATGTTTCACCTTTCAGCCTACACTTTCAACTTTTGATATTTTTCAACTTTACAATGTTTCACCTTTCAGCTTCCACTTTCAACTTTTGACACTTTCAACTTTTGACACTTTCAAATTTCTAATATTTTAACATTCAGCTCCCACTTTTAATTTTTAACACTTTTTACTTTCTAATTTTTCACCCTTCAGCATCCACTTTCAACTTTACATATTTCAAATTTACAATGTTTCAGCTTCAGCTTTCAGCTTTTGAAACTTCCTAATGTTTCACTCTTCAGCCAAGGAATTCAGCAATTTGAGCATTCCCTTTTCAGCTCTCTGCATTCACACGCATTTTCCGCTAGGAAATGCACTTTCTAGTTATTATTCTTCTTCTTCTCTTTTCCTACGTCAAAAATTTACAACGCTTCTCCTCCTAGCCCTTTCGAGCTACAGCCACGAAACTTTCCACGGTCGTCCAAGCTGTTCCCACTCGAGTTGCTATGTCTTTTCGGACCGATTTGACCAGCGGTTTCCGTAAAAATCGCGAATTTCGGCCCAAAAATCGCCCAAGTCATTCCCTATGGGGCCCTAGAGTGGTGATGTCATCGCTCACTCTAACTTTGAGCAAGTTCAGTCTTGTTGCTACTTGCACTGTTTTCTCAACTAAAAATTAACCTTTACACACACATTTTATATCTAAATGATAGAGATTTTTGTCCTCTTTCAGTTGGTGCTGTTTTCATTTTTAAAAAACACACGGTTTTTACTCCAGGTGGCCTAAACCACAAGGAGTGCACATAATTGCTCCATTCACCTCCATTCAAAAATTCTGGTGGATTCTGTTTAAAATCTCAATCGTAGGCTATTTGTAACTCGCCATAAATCATTCAAACTTTATCACAGCTTCACAAAATTTACACCATTCTCTTCCTAAAAATCTTGGGATTCTAACAGTAAAAGAAATATTTCAATACCTCTGGTCATTCTTTCGTACTCCTTATTTGTTTGAGGGTATGGATTTCTCTGAAATGAGCAGTTGCACAGAATCAAATGAAGGCTATTTGTAGCTCGCCATAACTTTTTTATTTCTAATCACACCTTCACAAAAATTACAGCATTCTCTTCGATAGGGTCTTCTGCTTCTGACAAAGAAAGAATCATTTCGATATGTCTTACGGTTCTTCTATAATCTTTATTTGTTTGAGGCATGGAAATCGGATTTTCTCCAGCAGATTTGCCATCGTTTGAAAATCTGACAGTTGAGTCAGCTGATTCGTTTGAAAATCTGACAGTTGATAACTCCAGGTGCAAGCTGATTTCAAATAAGTAGGTCAAAGGTGTCTCATAGACTTTCAATGGCCCATTGAAATGAATGGAGCATGAACCCCATAGATCCTATTGTAAAGAGCTTCTGTAATTGATTGACACTGGAAAGTCATACAAGCATTAAGGAAGCAAATTACTTATCCAGCCCATCATTGCTTGTGAATTAACATAAATTAATTAAGCCACACCCACTTTTTGACATAACTTTCAATGTCAAATATCTTCTAAACGGAACACAGTAGAGACATGGGGGTTGCTTTATATTAGTCTAAATGGAAAGTAGATTACAACATGTCACTAACTCCTCCATAGCAACCAAATTGTTTACCATAGCAACTATATTGCCACATCTCTATCTTAGCTTAGGAAAATGCTAGAGACTTGGGGGCTGGTAAGCTGCACCCATACTGACAGCTGAAACATTATATTATGTTAATGACACCTCCATAGCAACTAGACTGGTTACCATAGCAACCAATGGAACATGATGGCGCGAAAAATGGAACATGATGGCGCCGCGGATGGCAGCCTCTGTGCTGAGCTCCTCAGTTGTTTTAGTGTTTTTACTAGTTTTTCCTGTTTTTTGTTTCTCAAACACAATCACTTTTACGAGGGACGAACTGTTGAACATTCGGCAGAACGGACCTGAAAACCTCCTACCGGATTTCAACTATTCGGACGTTTTGTTGAATGTTGTAGTTGGCGGAGCGGCCGCGCTGATCCGGCGCTTCAGGACGCGTAGAAGGGGAAGACGCGCCGGCGCGCTCGTAAAACTTCGACAGCGTGGACTTCGGACGGCGCTGCCCAGTATACATCTGGCGAACCTCCGCTCTCTTCCCAACAAAACAGACGAACTTCTTCTGCTCTCCCGGACAAATAGGGATTTTTCAAACTCTGCTGCTCTGTGTTTCACTGAGACCTGGCTGAACGATGCGATTCCGGACAGCGCGCTTCATCTGCCCGGCTTCCTGCTGTTCAGAGCGGATCGCGACGCAGAATCAACGGGGAAATCGCGTGGTGGCGGGACGTGCTTTTACATCAACGAAAGGTGGTGTACAGATGTAACAGTATTATCCAAAATGTGCTGTTATGATCTAGAAGCGCTTTTCATAAACTGCAAGCCGTTCTATTCGCCGCGAGAGTTTTGCTCGTTCATACTTGTGTGTGTTTACATTCCACCGCAAGCACACGTGAGTCTGGCTTTACAGAAACTCGCCGACCAGGTCACAGAGATCGAACAAAAACACCCGGACTCTTTTTTAATCATTCTTGGGGATTTTAACAAAGCAAATCTCTCCCGTGAACTGCCAAAATACAGACAGCATGTTACATGTCCCACCAGAGACAGTAATATATTGGATCACTGCTATACCACAATAAAGAATGCATATCACTCTGTCCCGCGGGCGGCTTTGGGACTTTCCGATCACTGCCTCGTCCATCTCATACCAACCTACAGGCAAAAACTTAAATCTGCTAAACCTGTAGTAAAGACTGTAAAAAGATGGACCACTGAAACAGAGCTGGATTTACAAGCCTGTTTCGAATGGACTGATTGGAGTGTTTTTGAAGCTGCTGCCACCAATCTGGACGAGCTCACGGAGACTGTCACTTCATACATCAGTTTCTGTGAAGATATATGCATTCCTACCGGGACTTATTTAACCTACAACAATGACAAACCATGGTTCACTGCAAAACTAAAACAGCTTCGTCAGGCCAAAGAAGATGCTTACAGGAATGGGGAGAAAGTCTTGTATAAACAGGCCAAATACACACTGGAAAGGGAGATCAAAGTGGCAAAGAGGAATTATTCTGAAAAATTAAGGAATCAATTCTATTCCCATGACTCTTCATCAGTGTGGAAAGGTCTGAAGGACATCACTAACTACAAGACACCATCCCCCAGCACTGTGGACAATCAACATCTGGCAGACGAACTGAATGAGTTCTATTGCAGGTTTGAAAAAACACCATTTACACCTTCAACAACCCCCCTCCCCCTCAGCCCTCCTTTACAAATCAGCAATGAAGACGTCCGCAAAGTCTTCAAAAAGAACAAAAGAAAAAAGGCCCCCGGCCCAGACGGCGTGTCACCAACCTGTCTGAAAATCTGTGCTGATCAACTGGCCCCCATTTGTTCAAAAATCTTCAATAAATCACTACAGATGTGTGAAGTCCCTGCCTGCTTCAAACGCTCCACCATCATCCCCATTCCAAAAAAACCTAAGTTAACAGGACTTAATGACTACAGACCTGTGGCGCTAACGTCTGTCGTCATGAAGTCATTCGAAAAACTGGTTCTGGCTTATCTGAAAGACATCACTGGACCCTTACTGGACCCCCTGCAGTTTGCTTACCGAGCAAACAGGTCTGTGGATGATGCTGTAAACATGGGTTTGCATTTCATCCTGCAGCATCTGGATAAAGCAGGGACTTATGTTAGGATCCTGTTTGTGGACTTCAGCTCAGCCTTTAACACCATCATCCCAAGCCTCCTCCTACCCAAATTAACTCAGCTTTCTGTGCCAACCTCCGTCTGTCAGTGGATTTCCAGCTTCCTGACAGACAGACAGCAGCGAGTGAGGCTGGGAAATTATTCATCCAGCACCCGCACCATCAGCACTGGTGCCCCTCAGGGTTGTGTCCTGTCCCCCCTGCTCTTCTCCCTCTATACCAATGACTGCACCTCTAAAGACCCCTCTGTCAAGCTCCTTAAGTTTGCGGACGACACCACACGCATCGGTCTCATTCAGGACGGTGATGAGTCTGCTTACAGACAGGAGGTTAAAGAGCTGGCTGTATGGTGCAGTCACAACAACCTGGAGCTCAACACGCTCAAAACAGTGGAGATGATCGTGGACTTCAGGAGAAAGCCCCCTGCTCTCCCCCCACTCACCGTCATGGACAATACTGTAAAAACAGTGGAGTCATTCAGGTTCCTCGGCAGCTCCATCTCTCAGGACCTGAAGTGGGACATTCACATTGACTCCATTGTGAAAAAGGCCCAGCAGAGACTGTATTTCCTCCGTCAACTAAGGAAGTTCAACCTGCCACAAGACCTTCTGAAACAGTTCTACTCTGCCATTATTGAATCTGTCTTGTGCACTTCAATTACAGTCTGGTTCAGCTCAGCTACTAGTTCTGACCTCAGAAGACTACGCCGGATAGTCCGGTGTGCTGAGCGGATCATTGGCACAACCCTCCCCACTCTCCAAGATCTGTACTTATCCAGAGTACGCAAAAGGGCTGGTAAAATAACTCTGGACCCCTCACATCCTGCACACTCGCTCTTTGAACTGTTGCCATCTGGTCGACGCTACAGAGCCTTGAGCACTAGAACGACCAGGCACAGGAACAGTTTCTTCCCTCAAGCAGTTCATCTCATGAACACTTGAAAAATAACACGGAACAACAACACCATCATATATTCATTCATTTATTTATTTAATACACATACTGGTTTACATTTCTCATTTCTAATTTGCACCTGTACATAGTAAATTGTTTACATTTGTCTATCTTTGCTTATTTTAATTGTATAGTGAGTGTTTGCTTTTTTGCACTTTTCTGTATATTTGTATTTTTGTATATTATTCGTTTTAATTATGTGTCTTGTCTTGTCATTGTCATTCTGTTGCACTGTGGAGCTTCTGTCACTAAAACAAATTCCTAGTATGTGCAAACATACCTGGCAATAAAGCTCATTCTGATTCTGATTCTGATTCTGATTCAATATGGCATGTCTCTATCTCAGCTTAGGAAAATCATAGAGAGATGGGGGTTGCTGTATTTTACCCGTATAGATATGGGGAGCAATATATTAGGTCAGCGACCTCTCCATAGCAACCAAACTGGTTACCATAGCAACCAATATGGCGCAGCTCTATCTCAGCTTTGGAAAGTCATAGAGACATGGGGGTTGATGTATTGACATGGGGAACAATGTGTTAGGTCACTGACCCCTCCATAGCAACCAGACTGGTTACCATAGCAACCAATTTTGCATGTACCTATCTCAGCTCAGGAAAATCAGAGAGACATGGGGGTTGCTGTAATTTACTCGTATTCATATGGGGAACAATATATTAGGTCAGCGACCCCTCCATAGCAACCACACTGTTACCATAGCAACCAATATGGCGTATCTCTATCTCAGCTTACGAAAGTCATAGAGACATTGGGGTTGGTGTATTTTACTCGTGTTGACATGGGGAACAATATGTTAGGTCACTGACCCCTCCATAGCAACCAGACTTGTTACCATAGCAACCAACTTTGCATGTACCTATCTCAGCCTATGAGAATCATAGAGACATTAGGGTTGGATTATGTTATTGTTGCGGAATTGCCAACATTTAAAAAAAAGGTATTAACGGTACCAACGCAAGCCAACATCGAAGTTTGCGTGCAAACTTTAAAATCTAGTTATGTTGGCTTGCTTGCAAAGCCAACATATTGATATTGCACTTAAACTTATTATGTTGGCTTGCTTGCAAAGCCAACATATTGATATTGTGTTTAAACTTATTATTATTCTTTTTCTTCTTCTTCTTCTTCTGAGCCAAATTTCAAATTGTATCTCCTCCCAGGCCGTTCGAGCTACAGCCACGAAACTTTCCACGGTCGTCCAAGCTGTTCCCACTCGAGTTGCTATGTCTTTTCGAACCGATTTGACCAGCGGTTTCCGTAAAAATCGCGAATTTCGGCCCAAAAATCGCCCAAGTCATTCCCTATGGGGGCCCTAGAGTGGTGATGTCATCGCTCACTCTAACTTTGAGCAAGTTCAGTCTTGTTGCTACTTGCACTGTTTTCTCAACTAAAAATTAACCTTTACACACACATTTATACCTAAATGGTAGAGATTTTTGTCCTCTTTCAGTTGGTGCTGTTTTCATTTTTAAAAAACACACGGTTTTTACTCCAGGTGGCCTAAACCACAAGGAGTGCACATAATTGCTCCATTCACCTCCATTCAAAAATTCTGGTGGATTCTGTTTAAAATCTCAATCGCAGGCTATTTTTAACTCGCCATAAATCATTCACACTTTATCACAGCTTCACAAAAATTACACCATTCTCTTCCTTAAAATCTTGGGATTCTAACAGTAAAAGAAATATTTCGATACCTCTGTTCATTCTTTCGTAATGTTTATTTGTTTGAGGGTATGGATTTCTCTAAAATGAGCAGTTGCACAGAATCAAATGAAGGCTATTTGTAGCTCGCCATAATTTTTTTATTTCTAATCACACCTTCACAAAAATTACAGCATTCTCTTCGTTAGGGTCTTCTGCTTCTGACAAAGAAAGAATCATTTCGATATGTCTTACGGTTCTTCTATAATCTTTATTTGTTTTAGGCATGGAAATCGGATTTTCTCCAGCAGATTTGACAGTTGAAATCTGACAGTTGAATTTCCAGCTGCAGCTGACTCGTTTGAAAATCTGGCAGTTGATAACTCCAGGTGCAGCTGATTTCAAATAAGTAGGTCAAAGGTGTCTTATTGACTTTCAATGGCCCATTGAAATGAATGGAGCATGAATCCCATAGATGCTATTGTGAAAGAGCTTCTGTAATTGATTGACACTGGAAAGTCATACCAGCATTAAAGAAGCAAATCACTTATCCAGCCAATCATTGCTTGTGATTTAACATAAAATAATTAAGCCACACCCACTTTTTGACATAACTTTCGATGTCAAATACCTTCTAAACAGAACACAGTACAGACATGGGGGTTGCTTTATATTATTCTAAATGGAAAGTAGATTACAACATGATGTCACTGACTCCTCCATAGCAACCAAATTGTTTACCATAGCAACTAAATTGGCATATCTCTATCTTCGGTTAGGAAAATGCTAGAGACTTGGGGGTTGGTAAGCTTCACCCATACTGACAGCTGAAACATTATATCATGTCAATGACGCCTCCATAGCAACCAGACTGGTTACCATAGCAACCAATATGGCATGACTCTATCTCAGCTTAGGAAAATCATAGAGACATGGGGGTTGCCGTATTTTACCCGTATTGATATGGGGAACAATATATTAGGTCAGCGACCCCTCCATAGCAACCAAACTGGTTACCATAGCAACCAATATGGCGCAGCTCTATCTCAGCTTTGGAAAGTCATAGAGACATGGGGGTTGATGTATTGACATGGGGAACAATGTGTTAGGTCACTGACCCCTCCATAGCAACCAGACTGGTTACCATAGCAACCAATTTTGCATGTACCTATCTCAGCTCAGGAAAATCATAGAGACATGGGGGTTGCTGTAATTTACTCGTATTCATATGGGGAATAATATATTAGGTCAGCGACCCCTCCATAGCAACCACACTGTTACCATAGCAACCAATATGGCGTATCTCTATCTCAGCTTACGAAAGTCATAGAGACATGGGGGTTGGTGTATTTTACTCGTGTTGACATGAGGAACAATATGTTAGGTCACTTACCCCTCCATAGCAACCAGACTGGTTACCATAGCAACCAATTTTGCATGTAACTATCTCAGCTTATGAGAATCATAGAGACATGGGGGTTGGATTATGTTATTGTTGCGGAATTGACAACATTTAAAAAAAAAAGGTATTAACGGTACCAACGCAAGCCAACATCGAAGTTTGCGTGCAAACTTTAAAATCTAGTTATTCTTCTTCTTCTTCCGTTTCTTAAAAAAAAATTCTACCGTCATCTCCTCCTAGCCCGTTCGAGCTACTGTCACGAAACTTTCCACACACCTCAAAGCTGTTATGTAGTTTGTTGCTATGTCTTTTCGGACCGATTTGACCAGCGGTTTCCCTAAAAATCGTGTAAATCTCCCAAAAAAGCTTAAAATTTTTTTTTTTTTTTTTCCCCTAGAGTGGTGATGTCATCGCCCACTCTAACTTCGAATAAGCTCAGTCTTGTTGATACTTGCTAAAATACTTTAGTTTTCTTAAATAAAAATTAACCTTTACACACACATTTTATATGTAAATGGTAGAGATTTTTGTCCTCTTTCAGTTGGTGTTGTTTACGTTTTTTAAAAACACACCGTTTTTACTCCAGGTGGCCTAAACCACAAGGAGTGCACATAATTGCTCCATTCACCTCCATTCAAAAATTCTGCAAGCAAATGTTTCAAATCTCAATCGAAGGCTATTTCTAACTCGCCATAAATCATTCAAAACCTTATCACAGCTTCACAAATTTTATACCATTCTCTTCCTTAAAATCTTCTGATTCTAACAGTCAAGAAAGTATTTCAATATGTCTGGTCCTTCTTTCGTAATCCTTATTTGTTTGAGGCATGGAAATCGGATTTTCTCCAGCAGATTTGCCATCGTTTGAATATCTGACAGTTGAATTTCCAGCTGCAGCTGACTCGTTTGAAAATCTGGCAGTTGATAACTCCAGGTGCAAGCTGATTTCAAATAAGTAGGTCAAAGGTGTCTCATTGACTTTCAATGGCCCATTGAAATGAATGGAGCATGAATCCCATGAATCCTATTGTAAAAGAGCTTCTGTAATTGATTGACACTGGAAAGTCATACTAGTATTAAAGAAGCAAATCACTAATCCAGCCAATCATTGCTTTTGAATTACCATAAATTAATTAAGCCACACCCACTTTTTGACATAACTTTCGATGTCAAATATCTTCTAAACAGAACACAGTACAGACATGGGGGTTGCTTTATATTATTCTAAATGTAAAGTAGATTACAACATGATGTCACTGACTCCTCCATAGCAACCAAATTGTTTACCATAGCAACTAAATTGGCATATCTCTATCTTGGGTTAGGAAAATGCTAGAGACTTGGGGGTTGGTAAGCTTCACCCATACTGACAGCTGAAACATTATATCATGTCAATGACTCCTCCATAGCAACCAGACTGGTTACCATAGCAACCAATATGGCATGTCTTTATCTCAGCTTAGGAAAATCATAGAGAGATGGGGGTTGCCGTATTTTACCCGTATTGATATGGGGAACAATATGTTAGGTCAGCGACCTCTCCATAGCAACCAGACTGGTTACCATAGCAACCAATATGGCGCAGCTCTATCTCAGCTTTGGAAAGTCATAGAGACATGGGGGTTGATGTATTGACATGGGGAACAATGTGTTGGGTCACTGACCCCTCCATAGCAATCAGACTGGTTACCATAGCAACCAATATGGCATGTCTCTATCTCAGCTTAGGAAAATCATAGAGAGATGGGGGTTGCTGTATTTTACCCGTATAGATATGGGGAGCAATATATTAGGTCAGCGACCCCTACATAGCAACCAAACTGGTGACCATAGCAACCAATATGGCGCAGCTCTATCTCAGCTTTGGAAAGTCATAGAGACATGGGGGTTGATGTATTGACATGGGGAACAATGTATTAGGTCACTGACCCCTCCATAGCACCCAGACTGGTTACCATAGCAACCAATTTTGCATGTACCTATCTCAGCTCAGGAAAATCATAGAGACATGGGGGTTGCTGTAATTTACTCGTATTCATATGGGGAACAATATATTAGGTCAGCGACCCCTCCATAGCAACCACACTGTTACCATAGCAACCAATATGGCGTATCTCTATCTCAGCTTACGAAAGTCTTAGAGACATGGGGGTTGGTGTATTTTACTCGTGTTGACATGAGGAACAATATGTTACGTCACTTACCCCTCCATAGCAACCAGACTGGTTACCATAGCAACCAATTTTGCATGTATTTTGCATTTTGCATCTCAGCTTATGAGAATGATAGAGACATGGGGGTTGGATTATGTTATTGTTGCGGAACTGACAACATTTTAAAAAATAGGTATTAACGGCACCAACGCAAGCCAACATCGAAGTTTGCGTGCAAACTTTAAAATCTAGTTATTCTTCTTCTTATTCTTCTTCTTATTCTTCTTCTTCTGACAAAAATTCTACCGTCAACTCCTCCTAGCCCGTTTGAGCTACAGCCACGAAACTTTCCACACACCTCAAAGCTGTTCTGTATATTTATGCTATATCTTTTCGGACCGATTTGACCAGCGGTTTCCGTAAAAATCACGAATTTCGGGCCAAAAATCGCCCAAGTCATTCCCTATGGGAGCCCTAGAGTGGTGATGTCATCGCTCACTCTAACTTTGAGCAAGCTCAGTCTTGTTGATACTTGCAATGTTTTCTCAACTAAAAATTAACCTTTACACACACATTTTATATCTAAATGGTAGAGATTTTTGTCCTCTTTCAGTTGGTGCTGTTTTCATTTTTAAAAAACACACGGTTTTTACTCCAGGTGGCCTAAACCACAACGAGTGCACATAATTGCTCCATTCACCTCCATTCAAAAATTCTGGTGGACTCTGTTTAAAATCTCAATCGCAGGCTATTTTTAACTCGCCATAAATCATTCACACTTTATCACAGCTTCACAAAATTTACACCATTCTCTTCCTTAAAATCTTGGGATTCTAACAGTAAAAGAAATATTTCAATACCTCTGTTCATTCTTTCGTAATGTTTATTTGTTTGAGGGTATGGATTTCTCTAAAATGAGCAGTTGCACAGAAACAAATGAAGGCTATTTGTAGCTCGCCATAATTTTTTTATTCCTAATCACACCTTCACAAAATTTACAGCATTCTCTTCGTTAGGGTCTTCTGCTTCTGACAAAGAAAGAATCATTTCTATATGTCTTACGGTTCTTCTATAATCTTTATTTGTTTGAGGCATGGAAATCGGATTTTCTCCAGCAGATTTGCCATCGTTTGAAAATCTGACAGTTGAATTTCCAGCTGCAGCTGACTCGTTTGAAAATCTGGCAGTTGAAACTCCAGCAGGTGCAGCTGATTTCAAATAAGTAGGTCAAAGGTGTCTCATTGACTTTCAATGGCCCATTGAAATGAATGGAGCATGAATCCCATAGATCCTATTATGAAAGAGCTTCTGTAATTGATTGACACTGGAAAGTCATACGAGCATTAAGAAAGCAAATCACTTATCCAGCCAATCATTGCTTGTGAATTAACATAAATTCATTAAGCCACACCCACTTTTGACATAACTTTTAATGTCAAATATCTTCTAAACGGAACACAGTAGAGACATGGGGGTTGCTTTATATTAGTCTAAATGGAAAGTAGATTACAACATGTCACTAACTCCTCCATAGCAACCAAATTGTTTACCATAGCAACTAAATTACCATATCTCTTTCCTAGCTTAGGAAAATGCTAGAGACTTGGGGGTTGGTAAGCTTCACCCATAGTGACAGCTGCAACATTATATTATGTCAATGACACCTCCATAGCAACCAGACTGGTTACAATAGCAACCAATATGCCATGTCTCTATCTCAGCTTAGGAAAATCATAGAGAGATGGGGGTCGCTGTATTTTACCCGTATAGATATGGGGAGCAATATATTAGGTCAGCGACCCCTCCATAGCAACCAGACTGGTTACCATAGCAACCAATATGGTGCAGCTCTATCTCAGCTTAGGAAAGTCATAGAGACACGGGGGTTGATGTATTGACATGGGGAACAATGTGATAGGTCACTGACCCCTCCATAGCAACCAGACTGGTTACCATAGCAACCAATTTTGCATGTACCTATCTCAGCTCAGGAAAATCATAGAGACATGAGGGTTGCTGTAATTTACTCGTATTCATATGAGGAACAATATATTAGGTCAGCGACCCCTCCATAGCAACCACACTGTTACCATAGCAACCAATATGGTGTATCTCTATCTCAGCTTACGAAAGTCATAGAGACATGGGGGTTGGTGTATTTTACTCATGTTGACATGGGGAACAATATGTTAGGTAACTGACCCCTCCATAGCAACCAGACTTGTTACCATAGCAACCAATTTTGCATGTACCTATCTCAGCCTATGAGAATCATAGAGACATGAGGGTTGGATTATGTTATTGTTGCGGAATTGACAACATTTAAAAAAGGGTATTAACGGTACCAACGCAAGCCAACATCGAAGTTTGCGTGCAAACTTTAAAATCTAGTTTTTTTTATTCTTTTCTGCTGATGAGCTGCGCCCCCCCTGCAGTGCCTGTGCGCGCCCCCCACTTTGAGAACCACTGCACTAGAGCATGACACAGGAGGGAATTTTCCCATCCCTGTCCCATCCCACTCCCAGAGAAAATAGTGTTTGTATCAGGGTTTTTTTTTTGTCATTTTTCTTTTCAGAGGAAATAAAACTTTCAAAATCTGGCAAATATTTGTTATTTTTATGTTATAAATGCTCAGAACAGTGTGTAATAACAAAAAAGGATTTGAATTTTCATCAAGTTTCTCTTTATAAACAACTTTAAATGTACAGCGACAAGATTTTTGACATTACAGAAATGAACCTCAACCTATTGGGCATCAACCCATAAAACTTTGTCTAAATACGGCTTTCAGTGTCAATTTTACAGATTATTTTATTTACAAAGGTCCGGATTGTAATATTGTAGAGTAGTTCCTGTCTAGCTGAAGACAGAACCAACCTTGCCACAGGAGGTTTCCCCTTGATCAGAAAAATCTCTATAAATATAAATATATTTCATCAGATTAGATTTGTCCAAAAGAAACCCTTGTGTTTCTAGACAAAAATTAGCAAAGGATAAAAATAAATGAAGGACGCAATATGTTGTTGGAAACAAGAGCATGAGCAGTTTTAAAGCAATATTATATTCATTCATTCATTTTCCAACTGGTTTATTCCTTTTTGTGGTCACGGGGGTCTGCCGGTGTTATCTCCAGAACACATTGGGTGAGAGACAGGGGTACACCCAGTTCATCGCAAAAAATTAGACTTTTTATTGAAAAACATTATTGTTTGGAATAAACCCTGTGTATAAAACCTTTTATTACATATGACTGTGATCGAAAAATTCACAAAACTCACAGGGGGTCTCAACAATGGTATAAACATCTTCTTTCACTATTTACAAGTGTTTTGTCACTTGTAAAACCGGCGGAAGAATGCGAGCAAATAAGGAAAAAAGACCCATGTGCGCGAATGCTGAGGAATCACGGACAGAACACAGTAAAAAAACAGAACAATCTAGCTCTAATAAACCTATTACTACTTCTAAGACAATGCTTATACTGTTATATATTTAGTATAAATATTTTTTTTACAATGAAATCTCCCTTAAAACACAGCTAAAGTGTTGCTAAAGCGATCACAGGAAATCAATTACTCATCTGTCAGGGGTCTCCTGTGCTCCACAAACCTCCCACTCCTGACGAAAGGGCTGTTTCTTTTAGTTGTTTGTCGCCGGCGACAGCTTCGGTGTTAAAAGGTTAAATTCTGTTGCCGACCGGGAAAAAAAGCTTGTTCTTTGGACTTCTGTTTTTTGACTCGCTGAAAGATTTGCAAAAATTGACGCATCTCGTTTGGATTGCTCAACACAGAAAATTATAATCTTAATGGTGGTCCTGCTCCTAATCTAGCCACAGGGGTTTCAAGCCATTGACTTCTGTGCCGGTCCCAAAATGTGCATTTCTTCACTCACAAGCTCTCTCAGGTGCCTTTTGAATTTCTGACGAAGACGTATTGTGCTGTTCAAGACTAATTTATAATTTTGTTAAAAAGAGTAAAAAGTCATGCAGTCGGAGTGTTGTAACGCAACTATGGAGAGTGAAGCAACAACTAAAGACAAACCTGCACCATCGATGTCTGGCTCGAACCACTCATCTGCCTCGGTGGCAGGAGCAGCAACGAAAGCTAGAGCAGCAGCCGAAGCTGCACGTGCCAGAGCCGCGTTCATGCAGAAGGAACTCGAACTCAAAAAGCATAAAGCCAGATTAGATCTGGAAAAGGCTACACTGGAAGCCGATCTACAAGCTCTTGAAATGGAAAAAGCAGTAGCAGCTGCTGATGCAGAGGCTGAAGTTTTAGAGGCAGCAGCAGAAATGGAATGTGAGGACAGTCCCCGTCGGAGGAGCTGCTTGTCATCTCAGGAAGTACACCTACGGAGAGAGGCATACGTGGAGCAACAAGCACACCCCGGTCTTGACCCCAACGCAGCCCTTTCAGATTTACCACCTCCTACCTGCATTGATTCAGCACCCCCTTTTTACATAAAGAACTCACCATCGAGACAGGTGAACCCTGTGTTGAACCATTTTCCCCCTCATGACGCTCACTCAGTGTATTCAGCCGTAAAACACAGTGAATACTTGCCTACAGCTGAGCAGTTGCCCTCTATGCCCTGGCATCCTACCTCATATTATCACTCTCCTCCTAAAGCTCCACATCAACATGGTTACCCTCCATACGGGTGTGATAGATACTCAAGCTATACACCTCCCAGGCCATATACACAGAAGCCTCGTGTCACTCAGCCCCCTAATGTGATAGACTTCGCAAAGTATTTGGCCCGCAGAGAGCTAGTAAGTGTAGGGTTAACTAAATTTGATGACCGCCCCGAAAGCTTTAGAGCTTGGAAGTCCTCTTTCTTTAATGCTACAGGAGGCCTAGATCTAAGTGATAGTGAACAGCTAGACCTGCTCATTAAATGGTTAGGAAAGGAGTCCTCTGACCATGTTAAGAGGATTCGAGCTGCGTATGTTTCTGACCCCAGAGCAGCACTTTGTTTGTCCTGGACAAGGCTTCAAGAGTGCTTTGCCACACCTGAAGTGATAGAGAGTGCCCTATTTAAGCGGTTAGACGAATTTCCTCGCTTAAACTCAAGGGAGAATGTTAGGCTGAGACAGTTAAGCGACTTACTCCTAGAGATACTCTCAGCCAAAGCAGACGGATACTTACCAGGTCTCAGTTATCTTGACACACCCCGGGGCATCAATCCCATAGTTGAAAAGCTGCCACAGAATTTACAAGAGAAATGGCTGTCAACTGGTTCACGATATAAAGAACAACACAAAGTGTCCTACCCTCCATTTGTTTTTTTTTTGCAAACTTTGTCCGGTGTGAAGCAAAGGCCAGAAATGACCCCAGCTTCATCCTTTCCAGCAATAACCATTCCCATCAGCGCAACGAAAGGGCTCCAACAAAGCACGAGGGTGTTAGGACTGCAATTTCTGTTCACAAGACTGATGTCACTGCAAGAGCTGATTCGAACATTATCCAAAGAGCAGAGATAGAAGTAAGTGATCCGACAAAAAACTGTCCCCTTCACAACAAGCCACACCCTTTAATCAAATGCAGGGGTTTCAGAGTGAAGCCACTCGCTGAGCGCAAGAAGCTACTGAAAGAATATAGGAGATGTTTTAGGTGCTGTTCTCCTACTCACATGGCAAAGGAGTGTGTGGTCAGGTTAAAGTGCAATGAGTGTGAGAAGGACGATCATTGTACAGCTTTGCACTCAGACGCCGCCCTCTTACCAGCCACATCCCCTGTAGTGGAGCCACATATAATGCACCAGCCTGGCACTCCTGCAGAGGTAACTTCAAGGTGCACTGTGGTCTGCAGAGATGGTCTCCCGACTTTTTCCTGTGCGAAGATATGCCTTGTACACATCTTTCCCCGAGGCGAAAGAGAGCGTGCGGTCAAAATGTATGTCCTCCTTAACGACCAGAGCAACCGCTCACTGGTCAGGTCTGAGTTTTTCCAGCTGTTCAACATTCATAGCAGCTGCGCACCATACATGATGAAGACATGTTCTGGCAGTACTGAAATGGTCGGGAGAAAGGCAGTCGGGTTCCAAATAGAAGCCATTGATGGCCGGCTGCGCCTGGATTTGCCCCCGCTTATTGAGTGTAATGAGAACATGAGCAACAGGTCAGAAATTCCCTCACCAGAGGTCGCACTTTTCCATGCCCATTTGAAGTCTGTAGCCCCTCACATCCCGAAGCTCGATCCTGCGGCACAGATTCTCATTTTATTAGGGAGAGACATTATCCGTGTACACAAAGTGAGACAACAGATTAATGGACCTCACGACGCACCCTTCGCCCAGCGTCTGGATTTAGGGTGGGTCATAGTCGGGGAAGTTTGCATTGACAGAGCTCACAAGCCCACAGTATCTGTCTATAAGACCAATATCCTCCAGAACGGACGTCCATCTCTCCTGACACCCTGTAAGAAATCCATCCAGGTTAAAGACAGGGCAAACTATGGCGGGGAGCAAAAGTTTGACTTCTCTAACCATGTCTCAGTGAGCCTGCCTGCCGAAGACAAACTTGGAATGAATGTTTTCACAAGAACAACAAATGACAACAAACCTGCTTTGTCCTTTGAGGATGAGACATTCCTGAGGATCATGCACACAGGGTTCAAAAGAAGTGAGCAAAACAGCTGGGTCGCACCCTTGCCATTCAGGTCACCCAGACCACGCCTTCCAAACAACCGTGCACAGGCCCTCTCTCGTCTCAACTCCCTGCGGCGTACACTGAACAAAAATCCTGAGATGAAGGAACAATTTGTTAGTTTTATGGAAAAACTCTTTGAAAACGGACATGCTGAAAGTGCCCCCTCTCTCCTTGAGAACACAGAGTGTTGGTATCTGCCTATTTTTGGAGTGTACCACCCACAAAAGCCGGGCCAGATCAGAGTTGTATTTGATTCAAGTGCGCAAGAAAGGGGCCACTCATTGAACAGTGTTTTGCTTTCTGGTCCCGACTTGAACAACTCACTCTTAGGAGTATTGCTCAGATTCAGAAAAGAGCCCATTGCTCTGACAGCCGACATCCAGCAAATGTTCTACGGCTTCTTTGTGAGAGACGACCACAAAGACTTTTTGAGATTCCTTTGGCACAAAGATAATGATCTGACAAAAGAAGTAGCTGAGTACCGCATGTGTGTGCACGTTTTCGGAAACAGTCCCTCTCCCGCTGTGGCAACATATGGGCTTCGAAGAGCTGCGCAGGAAGGTGAGCAAAAGTATGGACTTGACTCACGTCACTTTGTAGAGAGACATTTTTACGTGGATGATGGGCTCATCTCAGTGCCAACTGCATCAGAGACTATTGACCTACTGAAACGCACTCAAGCATCACTGGCTGAGTCAAATCTCAAATTGCACAAGATTGCCTCAAACTGTGTAGCAGTAATGAAAGCCTTTCCAGCAGATGACCTAGCCACAGGCCTAAAAGATTTCGGTCTCGATAGTGAAACACTGCCAGTGCAAAGAAGTCTCGGCTTGTGCTGGGATATTGACAAAGACACTTTCACATTCAAGGTGGCTGTTAGCGAAAAACCATACACGCGACGCGGGGTCTTGTCCACAGTCAATAGTCTTTTTGATCCGCTGGGTTTTGCTGCCCCAGTGACAATCAAAGGACGTGCACTGCTGAGAGAACTCACAACAGGTGTCCATGACTGGGATGCTGAACTTCCAGGAGACAAGAGGAACAAGTGGGAAACATGGAAAAAATCCCTACAAGATCTAAGCAGTCTCCACCTCCCTCGTGCATACATGCAGCAGATGTCCCTCTCTAACACCAAGTACACTGAGCTGTGTCTTTTTTCGGATGCTTCCAACTGGGCCATTGGAGCAGTGGCTTACCTCAGAACTGTAACAGCTGATGGTCAGTGCAGAGTGGGCTTTGTGCTTGGAAAAGCAAAGCTGGCTCCTCAGCCTGAGCCAACCATCCCTCGTCTCGAGCTATGTGGGGCTGTGCTATCAGTAGAATGGCTGAAATGATCCTGGAAGAACTTGACCACAAGCCAGATTCTGTAAAATTTTACTGTGACAGCAAAGTTGTCCTGGGATATATACATAATGAGTCCAAGCGGTTTTTTGTGTATGTGCACAACCGTGTTCATCGCATACGACAAACAACCTCTCCACAACAGTGGCGCTATGTGCCCACGGATCAAAACCCAGCTGATCTAGCCACTAGATCTGTGCCTGCATCACAGCTCACCAATGGCATGTGGTTCACAGGACCAGATTTCCTCTACAAGCTCTGAGACATATGAGTTATTCCAGTTGGTGGACCCTGAAACGAACATAGATGTGAGGCCTCAGGTGACCACATTTGCCACTCATCTAAGTGAAGGTAAACTCACCTCAAATCGTTTTCAACGTTTCTCAACATGGGGGTCATTGCAGAGGGCAGTTGCCTTCCTGATCCATCAAGCCTCTTCTTTTAAGTCAGATGGTGTAAATAAATGCAAAGGATGGCACAAGTGTGAGCAACTACGCACGCCAGCTGAGCTGGAAGCTGCAAGGCATGTCATACTAAGATCTGTGCAGAGAGACACCTACCCACAAGAGTATGCAGCACTACAAGAAAACAGAAACATTCCAGAAACAAGCACAATTCTGAGCCTCGACCCTGTTATGAAAGATGGCCTGCTGCGGATCGGTGGGCGTCTGAAACATGCACCTGTTGAGACGGAGGTGAGAAATCCTATCATTCTACCCAGATGTCATGTTACAACATTATTGGTGAGCCACCACCATGCAAGGGTGCAGCATCAAGGTCGACACTTGACAGAAGGAGCTGTGAGGGCTGCTGGACTGTGGGTCATTACGTGCAAGAGATTGATTGGCTCAGTTTTACACCGCTGCATTATCTGCCGTAAGCTAAGAGGGAAGCTTCAGGTCCAGAAGATGTCTGACCTCCCGCCAGACCGTCTGACTCCATCCCCACCATTCACATGCGTGGGGTTGGATGTGTTCAAATCTTGGAATGTGGTTACCCGTCGAACTCGAGGTGGGGCGGCTCAAAGCAAGCGGTGGGCTATACTTTTCACATGCATGTGCACAAGGGCAGTACATATTGAGCTCATTGAGAGCATGGATTCACCTAGCTGCATAAATGCTTTGAGAAGATTTTTTGCCTTGAGAGGGCCTGTAAAGCAGCTGAGATCTGACAGAGGTACAAACTTTGTTGGGGCTAGTGTGGAGCTTGGCTTAAAACCAGACAACCCAAGCCACATCAGTACTTTGAAGTTTCTTCATGAAAATGACTGTGTGTGGGAGTTCAACCCGCCTCATGCCTCTCACATGGGAGGTGTATGGGAACGCATGATCGGCATAGCCCGCAGAATCCTCGACTCCATGTTCCTGCAAAGAAAGCAAAATCAGCCCACACACGAGGTGCTGTGCACCTTGATGGCAGAGGTGAGTGCCATAATGAATGCAAGGCCTTTGGTCCCAGTCTTCTCCGATCCCTCGTCACCAGTGCTGCTGACTCCTGCTATGCTGTTAGCCCAAAAGCCAGGTTTACCTGCTCCAGCTGGCACCTTCACTGAAAGAGACTTGTTTAAGTGTCAGTGGAGACAAGTGGAGGCTCTGGCCAATGAGTTCTGGACACAATGGAGAGAAGAGTACCTTCACACTCTTCAACCAAGACGCACGGGAGAGACACGGGACCTACAAGTGGGAGATGTGGTCTTACTGAAAGATGCTCTATCTCCTCGTAATGAGTGGCCTATGGGTCTGGTCGCTGCCACCTATCCAAGCAGTGATGGAAAGGTCAGGAAGATTGAAATAAAGACTGCATCACAAGACAAAGTAAAGACATTCCTTAGACCTGTTACAGATGTTGTCTTGCTCTTGCCGAAAGAAGGTCAGGGGTCAAGCAGAGACTGTTGAATCTTTAGTGGCATTAAATGCCAGGCGGGGAGTGTGCTGTTCAAGACTAATTTATAATTTTGTTAAAAAGGGAAATTTA
Organism: Danionella cerebrum; assembly: GCA_007224835.1. Classification (NCBI taxonomy): domain Eukaryota; kingdom Metazoa; phylum Chordata; class Actinopteri; order Cypriniformes; family Danionidae; genus Danionella; species Danionella cerebrum. The sequence continues at coordinate 25,796 of SRMA01024029.1, forward strand.
TTATTTGCAAGTTTATCTGGGTTCATAGTTACGTTGTCGTAGTTTATGTAAGGCACAGGGCTTTTATTTTGAAGGTCTTATAGGCGGAAGTGATTCTTCTTCGCGGTTCTCCGTTCGAAAGCAATCATGACGCTATTTGTTCAGCTCTAACTATTTCAAGCTACCCTTTAGAAATTAATGACTGTGAGTGTTATGTGGGTTTATGTTTAGGATGTTTTGAACATCGCAGCTAAACGAATGTGTAACTTTCGATTTCGTGACGTCATCACAATGTCAGTTGATTTCAGTTTATGTTTGTATTAAGATTTCTGTTTTCTGTTTTATTCAGTTTTACTACGATTCAATGTTGCCTACACCAGCAAAGAAAATAAAGGAGCAAGAGCGCTCGTCTTCCTGGCTCTTGAAAAGGAGATTGGCTTGCTGTTGAATTTATGCTCACGTTATTCAGCACGACACGCATAAACAGGACAGTACACGTATCTTGGGTTTCAATGCTTCAAATGTACTTACATCAAGCATCAGGAGGGTTTTCTTATCGCTCATGTGTAAAAATAAAAAGGAAGAAAGATGAAAAATCTGAAAAGTTGGAAATAAAATGACAAAACTAAAAAGTAGTGTGAATAAATTTATTTTTACGTGAATAAATATTCATAAAAGTTTGACATAATCCCTGTTCCAAAGTTGTAACTTTTCCAGGACAAAAATCACTATCACATTGCATCACTGGAAAAATAGGCAAAGTTAGAACTTAATCTGCATTTAAAAATACAGTGGTGCCCCGAGATACGAATACTTCGAGTTACGAAATGTTCGAGATACGAAAGGTTTGACGGGAAATTTTTTGCTTCAAGATACAAAGAAATTTCGAGATACGAACAATAACAAATATTTCTGCTCTATTTTCCACTTGTTTGTATGATGTCGTGCTGCGTTTCCGCGTCATATAGTGCTCCTTTCTCCTTTTGAAGAAAGTGTGCTTTAAGGGGTTGATACGCCTTTAAACACTTTAAATCAGTTTTAAATTAAGCGAAACATTACGTATGGATTACTAATAATGTGCTATAATAAAAGTTAGAGTCAAGGCATCATAAAAGAAATAATGTTTATAACGTGGAAAGTGCTGCTCTGTAGCACAACTTAGAGAAACCCTTTGAAAATATCTGTCTCCATGTAGATTCAAACCAAGGGAAACACGCAGGTGTTTAAACTCAAACAGGTTAAAACAGGTTAACCTTGTGTTTAACGCGGACTTCGTTGCCCCCTGCAACAGCCAGAATGAGACGTAAAGTTACATTTAGCTAACGGGTCAACTCTCACAATATCCGTATTTTTGAGGAAATGTTATGAAAAGACACTTGAATTGATGTTACTTATGAGGCAGATGTAACCCCATGTAGCGTTAAACGTTAGCAACTGAACAAGGCTAGAGAAGCACACGAGCTCTTAACTTAACAAGAACACACTCAAAATAGCAGCAATTGTAGTTTTATAGATAAAACAAAACGTGAAATGTACCGTTTACCTCCAACAATTACGATTTTAGTGAAAAAAGCCAATCTCTCAATCCTTGAGGTGATCTTCAAACTTTAGCTGTTACCCGGCGGCTGGGTAGAAATTCACAAAACCGAAACAATAACCCAACAAAAATTAATTTTAAACTTAAATTAAATGTATAATCCATAAAAGGTTTAGCACTTCTGACTCATTCATGGCGATGAGAATTGGCCTGGAACTGGTGAATTGAACTACTTTCCTGAACTACTTTCTGCTAGATCTGAATTTTCACAACCTGAATTTTTTAGGTTTGCTTTTTAAAACATTGAATTTGATAGAAACTGAATATATGCAAAACAAAAAAGTTGTTTAAAATACGATTATAGAAAAAAATTGGCCTCGTGGGCTTTACATAGAATATAATATTCAGTTTTATTAAATTACAATGGTCAAAAATTCAAATCAACAAAATTCAAATTCAAAGGTTTTGGCAGATGTCTAGCTCCATAAGAATGCTCTTCATTGACTTCAACATGCTCGTCAATCATCCCTCAGCACCTCATTCACAAACAGGACCAGCTGTGGCTCAATACTTCGCTGTGTAACTGGCTGGGAGACCACAAGCAGCAAAGGTCGGTAACAACTTATCCAGCACCATCATAATAAACACACGGGTCCCTCAAGGATGTGTACTGAGCCCCCTACTCTTCACCCATGACTGCACACAACTGTATATCTCCAACCTACTGATTAAGTTTGCAGACGACTCGACTCTGGTGGGTCTCGTCAGGGAAGTGGCTCACCTGACTGAGTGGTGCAGCATCAACAACCCCTCCCTGAATGTGAAGAAGACCAAAGAGATTGTTGCTGACTTCAGTAGAAAACAATCCTCCTCTGACCATCAATGGTGCTGATGTGGAGAGAGTGAGCAGCATCAAGGTCCTGGGTATCGCAAAAGATTTCCCCTGGACTTCTTGAACATCACATCAATCACCAAGAAAGAACAAGAGTCTCTACTTCCTCCACGAACTGAAAAGAGCCTTAGGCCACATCATGTGCACCTTCCACAGGGGCACCAATGAGAGCATCCTGACCAGTTGCATCACCGTGTGGTATGGAGCCTGGGCTGCAAGTCTCTCATCATGAGAGCAGCTGAGATCATTGGTGTGTCTCTTCCTTCACTGCAGGACATTTACAGCGTCCGCCTGACTCACAAAGCTGAGTCCCCAGTCCCCCATCATACAGCCTCTTCAGTCTGCTGCCATTAGGGAGGAGACTGCGGAACCTCCGTGTTAAAACTAACCATCCAAAAGATAGCTTCATCCACCAGGCTATCAGGAAGCTGAACTCTCTCCCAGCTCTTCCTCTGTTTCCCTAATCTGCACCAGTTACCAGTTTTGCACATGAGTTCTTTGCACTAGGTCACTTTATTCAAGTTAAAGAAAACTGTTTATACTGCACTTTATTGCATTATTGTTAGGGCCTTACTTTTTATTATATTTAAATACTATTTGTTCTTTCGTTCTCTAGACTTATTATTTCTTTTTATTTGCCCTTGTTTAAGAATAGCATCGATACATTTTCTCTTGCACTGATTGCTTTTGAAAGTACACTTCAATCGATTCTCTGTAGGTACCTCACATGAGGTAGAATTGACAAAAGATGTGACTGACTTTGTCTTGACTTTTCATGCACAACCATTTTTTTTTACAGAGAATGATCCAGTGATCCTGCAAATGCCTTGTTGATGCCAGAAGTCAGAGAAGAATGGTCAGACAGTTTGATTTGATAAAAAGGCAACAGCAACTCAAAGAACCACCGGTTACAATTAAGGTCTGCAGATGATCTCTTAATGCACAACACGTCAAACCTGAGGTTGATGGGCTACAGCAACAGAAGACCACTCTTGTCAGCTGAGTGGAGACTGAGGCAACAATTTGAAAAGGCTCACCAAAATTGGACTATACAAGGTTGAAAAATGTTGCTTGGCTTAATGCATCTCGATTTCTACTCCAACATTCAGATCCTGCCTTGTTTAAATGTTCAGGCAGGGGGCAGGCTGGCTTTTGGCCCATTAGTACCACAGCCTCCCTGACTATAGTTGCTGAGCCCCTTTGTTCACTCATGACAGTGCCCCCATCTTCTGATGCCACTTCCAGCAAGATAAAGCTCCATGCCATAAAGTGTGAATCAGATCTCAACCCAGTAGAGCACCTTTGGAATATTTTAGAGCGGGAGATTCGTATCCTGCATGTGCAGTCGACGAATCTGCAGAAGCTGAGTGATGTCATTATCTCCATATGAACCAGACTCTCTGAGGAATGTTTCCAGTACATTGTTAAGTCTATGCCATGAAGGCGGTGTCAAACCCAGTACTAGGTGTACCTAATAAAGCAGCCAGTGAGTTTACATTCTAGTCATTAATATAGTCTCACTTGATTAATGTGAATTCCATTGCCATCCACACGTTACATGGCTTTTGAGATCTTTGTGATGAAAAGCCACATCTGATGCTTATTAATTTAGAAAATTAAAGTTCTGAGATCCAAGGAAGAGTTCACTGAAATCCCAGTTTTCTGTGTGCTTGTTCACGTTACAAATTCTATATTCTACTGCATGTGCAGAACGCAATGACACGTTTTCAGAATTGTCACCCCAAAAATTTATCAGTTCTAAAACCTTGCTGTCCTTCCACTGACTGCTCTCTACTCCATGGTCAGCCTCAGAACTATGACATTGGTCATTTTGTAATGATGGAAAATTGGATGGACATCAAAAAAATTCAGTTGATCTGCAGAGGAAGAGTGAGGCTTATTATCTTGAGAAAATATTTATTTTGGATAAAAAAAAAAAAACTTGTACACACACATCTCTCATCCCACACACAACCGAGAGCTACCTCTTACTTGCCCCTACACATATAGTCTTTATTTAGTTGTTCACTTGTGGGTGTACAGACAAGAGTCCAGTATAAGGGTCACTTCCTCCCGCGACCAGTGGCAGCAGGTTTTGAGGCTGCGGGCTGAACGGATGAGTCCAGAGAGGAGGCGAGAGAGAAGGCCTGCAGATCAACCCTCTGCTGCAGAATGCCACTTAATAAGAACTCTGCGGTTACAACGGGCAGCGCCAGACTTAATGCCTTTGAACAGAGCCTCAGATCCTGCTCACACGACACCACCACAACGTGCTCCTGAGAGGACAGAGGACATTATGATTCTATTTGTCTGTATGAACTTTTTAACCGTAAAATTGTAGTTACCTTAGGAGCAGAGGGCATTTTCTGAAGGAAACGTCCTCCACAGCACATGATTATTTCTTTCATTTGCGAAGGTTCAGGCATGACAGAAGGGGTTACGTGAATCTCATAATCCTGTGAGAGGAACGTGTTGCTTAGAAAATTATGAATGTGATGTGTTTGGTTCTAGCTTCAGGCAGGACTTTACGTACCTTTAAAAGAGGTTGATTCAGAGCTGCTTGCAGGGACGTCTGCAGGCAAAAATTAAATTTCTTTTCTTGCCCCACATCTTTCAATATAAAATCATCTGTGGAAAGGAAACGACCAGCTGATCCACACTGAGGGGAGAAACGTTAGACATCAGAAAACTCCTGTGATAAGCCCTTTGCAACACCCACATGCTACATACACAGCCTGACGGGTCGTTTCGGGTTCAGTGAACTCGAGGTGGATTTCTGCATTATTTTTCCGAGGTTAAGGGCTTTGTAGTCTGATGCCTGAAACTTTTGTTGCGGTTTTCCTTAAATTTTAATAAGATTTGGAAAAACACACAACAAATCACAAACAAAAATGGCATCTCCAGGTAGATGAAATTAAATATTCGGTGGATTTGACAATGAGGCAGATGAGAGGAGCGGTGGGTAGACCCTGTGTGATGAGGTACCGGGGCTGATGAGCGTTGCCAGGTGCGGTTCATCGTTCTGCCCACACTCATACTTGCGCACTTACATCGTTAGACGCAGGAGAGAGCGCACTAGTTCCCTCTGCCGGGAGCAGGGGATTGATGCCGCGAGAGCAATAGGGAGCTGAAGGAGCCCAGTAGGTGCCCAGTGTCTGGGTCTGGAGTGTTGCAGCCAGACCAGCTGAGTCACTGGTGCTCCAGGAGCTGGACCGCCCATATTCCAATAAGGAGACAACAGGGCTCATGGATCCAGTGAGCCCAGCGGATGCACTAGCACAGGAGAGATCCCATACCTCTGGTCCAGAAACCCACACACCACTGGTCTGAACCGGGAGCCCACCCTCGTCTCACCTGCTCACTGTACCCGCCGGCTGAGTGATTTTTATTTATTTATTGGTGTGCCATATTTTAAGGGCCAGTGTGTCCATGTCTCTCTCGCCACCCCCTACACCTGATCGATTCAGTGGTGTCTTGTTGTAGCCTTTGAAGATGTATATCAAACATTTCCAAGTGACGGTTGATTCTGAGCAGAGCCTTGTTTGCACATTTAAGCAGATGAACACAAAAAAACCTGCTCCGACTCTATGCAGACTCCACTCCGACATTATAGCAGCAGTGACACAAGCTGAGATGGACCAGTTTTCTTTCAATTTCATGAGTGTTTGTGTGTGAGGACCTTAAACCACAAGGAGTCACTTGCTAAAACTTGTTTAAAGCATCTTATACACTGTACACAGGAAGGAAAAAGCTAGGGTTAACCTTACCGCCTCTTAATCCTAAACACTAGAATAGGTGCTTCAAGAGACCAAACCAACAAGTGAAAAGATGAAAATAAATGTCATCTACTGAAGAAAACATGAAATGGTTTTCATCATAATTTCATTATCAATTATAAATGCAAGTACAAGAAAAAGCATGTTACTGCTTTAAACATAAATAGTTTCAGCGTATACGGTACAGATTAAATTTAAATATAATCTACAGTTTATCCGATTATATCAAACTGATGTACACAATGAAATAGTGTTTTCACCCCCTCCTCACCTTCTTTAACCAGTCAGGTGTAACAATTGGAACCCCCCTAGCAACGGCACACAAGAACTTAACAGTGCGTCTCGCCTTATCGGTCACCAGGTGTGTCATGTCCGACACCCCCTTTGCCAGAGTTCCCCCCAAACTAGAGACCACTCGTTCTCCGTCGTCATCAGTCAGCCCTGTGAATAACACCTGAAAGACAGGAATACGCACTGGTGTCACCCCTGGGGAACAAAGCTGCTGTAAACATCTGCAGTGTGTTTCACCTTGTACGTCTGACTCGCCACAGTGCGCCTTGAGATCTTGCCTGTGGGAGAAGGATCATGTTCCGATGGCGCAGCTGATCTCTTGCGACCTCTGCTGCTCGTCTGGGGTACAGCAGATTTGTCTTCAACCATTTTGGCATCTTCCTCTGCCATGGTCAGTAATTCTGCACCTGAACATCTCCTGCGTCTTCCAGCAGCTTTGGCTTGAGGAAGGACCTTTACCTCTTGTGGTTTCACAATTCTGCCCCTGCTTTTCCCTCTTGTACCTTGGGTGGAGGTTCCTACATCAGCAGTTCTCTCTGAACTCCTGGAAGTGGAGCGGGAATGTACCATTTGCTCGGTCTCTTGGAGTCTTCTGGACTGTCTAGCATTCGGGGGTTGCTTGACGGATGTCCGTTTCCCTCGTCCTCGACCCCTCATGCTGCGAGGCTCCTGTTCTGGGGTTGCAGACTGATCAGAGTTCAGTGAGGAGCTTGAGCAGTCTGCTTTCTCCTTGCCCAGCTTCTTGTCTTTTTGTTCTTGCCACTGGCACTTCTCCCCTTGTTCTCTTTGTTCACATCCTCTTCTTTGTCTTTTGTTTTCTACTAATTCTTTCTCCTCTCCTTCTTGTGCTTTCTCTAATTGGGTTTCTGGAGATGCTCTTTGTATTGGCTCTGGTTTTACCCGGCGAGATCTTCGGTTTACCGTCTTTCTGCTGAGACTTTTGTCTTCTTTAGGCTCTTCATCAGTGACGGTGGAGCTTTCTCTATCCATTTCCCTGGTGCTGATCACAGTAGAAACGTGTTCATTTTGGTCCACACGCAAAGCTTGGGTTTCAGCTGCAGGTTTGTGGTCATCTGCACGTCTTTTATTTGGAGTCTCAGAGCTAGCCTCACACGTTGGATCTGATTGTGGAACTTCCTTTACCTTTTCATATTTACCCCTTTGTGGTGAAGTCCATGTTGTCTTTAAGAAGGGCTCAGTCTCCTCACAATCTGGTTCTGTTTGAGGGATGCAAGCACTGGGTGTGTAAACCTTTTCACCTTCCATTGATCCATTACTGATGGTGCGTCTTTTGTGCTCCTGATTGGAAGCTTCTCCTTCTCCATACATTAATTGTGTTTCAGCAATGACGATATAAGAGCTGGAGATATTTTCAACATGATGTGCAGGGTCTTCACTCACTCCCCAATTTTGTATACGTGGAATCTTAAAGTTTTCCACGCTTAAATTGGAATGTGTTGCCTCTTCTTCCTCAAACATGGGCTGTGTTTCAGCAATGAAAAGACTGGAGCTTGAACCTTCTTGTGCTGTTTCAGCAGGATTAGATGTCCTTCCTTCTTTAATACATAGCTCTTTTTTGCGGTTATCTGCAATGGAGTCACCTTCTATGAGCTGAGTGGGATCAATCTCTTTACCTTCTTCCTCCCAGATGAGTTGTGTTTGGGCGGTGAACAGAGGAAAGCTCTGCGTCTCATCCTCTCTCCTTGGGGTGCTTGCAGTGAGTAGATTGTCTGCAGTGGAAAGGTGAGAGTCATCCAGTCTCTGTTCATCAAGATCAGCTTCAGGCTTGACTGTAGCGATTAGCTGAGTGTCAGCAGTGCTGAAGGTGGAGTAAGTGGAGGTCAGGTTGTGGCACAGGGGCTCCCCTTGCTCTTCTCTTACCGTCTCTATTGACATTAACAACATAAAACATACTAAGTTTAAGTTGTGTTAATCTGAAATGCCAAGTGCAAACACACGCACACACGCACGCACGCACACGCACACGCACACGCACACACACACACACACACACACACACACACACACACACACACACACACACACACACACACACACCCGTTTGTCGGGCTATAGGGACAATTTTTGCAATTTTGCCCAAATCAGACTGGCCATAGGTATACAGGTACACTGGGTTCCCGAGGGGCTAGAGCAACAAAATTTGCATCAAAAATCATGAAAAAAATCAACAGACCTATACACAACTTAAAATTAAAGTATTTTCTTAGCATAGCTGAGATATAAAAATAGGCCTTTTTTCAGACTTTCATGTGGTTTGTAAAGACTTTTCTACAAAATAGGCTATAAGGACAGTGTGGTGTAAAAGGACAGTGATGTCATCATACACACACACTGAGCACAACCTGCTTTGAAGGGACACAAGTTCTATAAGGCCTTTAACCATTCACACACAGAATACAATTGGTTTGAAGGGACATAAGCTCTGTAAGGCCAGTTCACCATACACACTAAGTATACATGCTTTGAAGGGACACAAGGTCTATAAGGCCAGTTGACCATACACAGAGTAAAACTGGTTTGAAGGGACATGTTCTGTAAGGCCAGTTCACCATACACACACACTGAGTATAACCTGCTTTGAAGGGACACAAGCTCCATAAGGCCAGTTGACCATACACAGAGTACAACTGGTTTGAAGGGACATAAGTTCTGTAAGGCCAGTTCACCATACATACACACTGAGTATAACCTGTTTTGAAGGGACACAAGCTCTATAAGGCCAGTTTACCATACACAGAGTAGAACTGGTTTGAAGGGACATAAGTTCTGTAAGGCCAGTTCACCATACACACACACTGAGTATAACCTGCTTTGCCGGGACACGAGGTCTGTAAAGCCAGTTTACCATACATACACACAGAGGACAACCTGCTTTAAAGGGACACATGGATTACAAAGACAAAAGTGGATGAAGCACATCATTGAAATAATATAATTATACTATGATCCTTTTTATTTTTTCTGATGTTCATTACAATTTAATGAATATGTTGTAAATAGCATGGCAGATTAAGGTATCCTTTATATCATAAGTTATGGTACACACTGTTAGAGTACATCTGCAGCTCTAATCAGATTATTTAATTCTATAAAAGTTTACAGTAAAATTATTCTATAATGAACTGTAAACTTTGGTGGGCTAAATTTCATTAATCCAATTGGGTGAACGCAACACCAATACCAAGTCTTATGAAGTATTATTGTTTTAAAAAAATAATAATAATTAACTGTCAACCAGCAATGATATTTCCCAACCATTGTACAAGCTCTATGTATATGTCTGCTATTGTCCACTAAACCAGGTCATATACTGCCTTTATTTTTCCCAACCCCTTTGAACCTGCAAACGGGACATTGCAGAGTCACCAGCCTGCCCTCTGTGCTACATGTAAGGAATCCTCAGCACTAGCACCAAGTCACTTGGTAAGAACGATAAGATCATTGAAGGACTTTGGAGGGCTAAGATGAACTGCCCATCCAAGTAGACCTTTGCCTTTGTTAGAGCTGGGTAGCAGGTTGTTTGTTTTCTACAAGTGACTGGCAAATGTGGCTGGCCCTAGATTGGCAGCTAAAGTACCTAGCCGTAATGCTGCGATCACTCCATGTCGAGATCATCCTTATGCTTTTACTAAGCAGGCTAAGATACTGGATTTGACAGTCCTGTTGAAAAAAAAGAATGGAAAAGGCCTTTGAGAGGAAGCTCTCAAAGTACGAGGGACTGGTCAAAGACTGTCAGTAGGATGGTTGGAGAGGTCCCTACCAGTAGAGGTAGGCTGCAGAGGTTTTTTGGCACACTCCTTAGCAAGTACCAATACGAAATGTAAGAGAAGGCCTCTAGATGTCTCAAAAAGAGAAACCCTTAGATTAATAGCAGCTAGGTAGTCTGGCATTAGTTAGGATATGATAAGCTTTGGTTGAGTCACATGGATGAGTAATATTATGTTGGAAAGACCCAAAACCCTCATTTATTGCAAAAACAATCACTGACAATGTGGCCAGAAGCATCAGCATATATTTTCACATGCATTCCATTTGAACATCACTGGTCAAACTGTTTAACAGTGACAGCAGAACTGTCAATCACATCTCCCGACTTTAGTCCAGGCGACCAATCAGAGCCATTTCCCAGCTGCCTTTAAGACTGCTCTGCACTTCCCAGACTGTCAGATCTATTGTTTACACCTGCAGACTTCCTGCACCTGGCCCCACTCCTGCTCCTCGGTTGCCAGGGCTATGTCTCTTACAAAGACTTGAGTTCTCACTTTAAGACTGACCATTATATTCAACCAATCTTCATCCCCTTCTGCTCTGCTATTCTTCCATCCGTTGTGTACTGAAATAACTGCCCTTCTATCTGGACTCCACGTTTCGGGAGTCTTGATTGCCCAAGAGACTTCTGGACTGTTTATGGATTACTGATATGGATATTATTTGTTCTAAGCAAAAATCATTGTTCGTACCTCATTCAAATTGTGAATGAACCTGAAATTTAAATCTGAAAATAAGTATGACTACTAGGGGTGTAACGGTACGCTAAAACCGTATTCGGTTCGCTACAGTGTCTTGGAGAGTTCGGTTCGGTTAATTTTCGGTACAAATCAATAAGAACTTACATAATCTTTATTTTGAAAAGCTGCCAATAAACAAAATAATTCTTGCATAAAATAAATAAAAGTGACATGATATTTTAAAAAAATTGCACTCTTTATAAAGAAAAACACATTTTCTTAAATAAAAGTTTTCAGGTCCTAACTAGTTCCAGTATTTAATTTTTTAACACTAGCAACAACAGTAGAAAATGTTAGATGTGTTGCCTGCCACAAACCCGATCTCCGTGGAACAATGTCGGCATACAACTTTAAACTTATCCACTCGTCTATCCCCGTTATGTATTTTAACAGAGAAGCAAAAGTGTTCCCAAACAGGAGACCGTAGTGAAGTGGGAGGGTCTTCAAACTCTGGCTTCTCTTTCGCTGTTGCCATTTCTCACAGTTACTCATGCAGCTCTACTGTGCGTCACTCAATAGCGTCTGTGCGGAAACTCGCCTAGGAACATTGTTCTGCTGCGCTTAATGTCACACTAATAATAAATTTATATTATTTAATAAAAAAATTAATAAAAATACCGAAACGGTACGCAAGTGTACCGAACCGAACAGGCTGTACCGAAATGGTTCAATACATCCCCGTGAACCGTTACACCCCTAATGACTACTACAACCAACTCATCTGAATTTAAGATAATTTTCGATTGTTAACATATGTTTGTCAGTATTAAAACAAGACACTATATTTGTCCAATCACTGATCCATATTTAATTCTCAAGGATTAAATTCCTTGAAGAAGAGCTTTGTACAATGAATGTGTACTTAAAACTGATTCTTTGCCCAGGCTAAATAAATGTCAAAACAAACTAAACAAAGCCTGCGAGTAGAAAAAAAACCTAGAAAGGAGACTCAAAATTTAGCGTTTAGCATTTGAATGCTTTTTAAAAGCTAGACCTCTGTTCCTTACAAAATCACGAATGTTTTGAATTGTTCTCTTTTCCAAAACATGTGGTTCCTTTTCTTTGCAGTTCAGACACTGCCCATTGGTCACAGTGACACCGTTCTCAATAAAAGGCCTCATATGTTTCATCACAGCATGTATCTCTTCCTCAGACCACGGTCTCTTCACACACCGCCTTGATGAAACATGGGTATCTGAACAATAAAAAAAAAAAAAGATACAACGTTTGTGATAATTGACTAGATATGCTCAAAATCAAGTCTATGTTCATTAACCTGGCATTCCATTACATTGCTTTTTAAAAAACAAACATCCAGCTTCTTTATATGCTTTATATTATTACCGTGATTTCCAGACTATAAGCCGGGACTTTTGTCACACGCTTTCAACTCTGCGGCTAATGCAATGATGCAGCCAATTTATAAAATCTTTCAAACGCCCACAGGGGCACTTAAGCAGAAAAAGTAAGAGTTGGACAGGTGGAATGTGTCGAGGAAGACTCTAGTTTAGACTATTAATACAACCGCAACCGAAAAGAAAATTCAGTATTTTTGGGAGGACGCATTAGTCCTGTGTTTTGGGGTGCACGGCATCCGGACTAAAGCTTCCACTAAGGGTACTTTTTAAGTGGTTTAAAATGCCAAAAAAATCCTCTCGAAAGACATTGTCATGAAATTTTTCATGAAAGGGTGAATGGTAGAAAGCCTAATGAACGAATGACTGATGAGCATTACTTGTTTTGGACAGCACAGAGGCCCATATTACAGATTCTGTGAAAGTAGCCATCAAGAGGACAAACTCCATTCCAGCTGTGATTCCTAGGGGCACGACAAAGTTGACATTAGTGTGATTCTTTCACATTAGTGTGAAAAAATCCAATCACCAACGGGTTTCGAAAGGCTGGTCTGCTGTGTGATGGTGACGACAGCACAAGCTTAGGAGTGAATTTGCCTCAGGATGAGAGTTACACTGAAAGCGACAACGAAAGAGACTGAGAAAGCTTGTGGTGAAGTATATCTGAGGCTACTCAATTCCAACACGGAGGAGGAAGACTCATGGTTTCAGTGCATAGAAGGAAGATGAAAACGGCTAAAAGTGTTCTAGTTGTCTGTTACTAGCGTGTTACAGACACTGTTTGGAAAGAAAAGTTAAGGTTTGATATTAAAACTTTGAAAACTTTCTGTGCAGCATCTTTCTTACAATGTTACAATGTGGGCACCTGTGGCTTCTAGACAGGTGCGGCTTATTTATGTACAAAACTTTTTTCTTTCAAAAATGTACTGGGTGAGGCTTATAATCAGGTGCGCTCTATAGTCTGGAAATTACGATAATGTGTTCACAGACTCCTTAATAAACAACATGACACTGCATTTTAATAATACCTTGAGTAACAGAGTCAGGGGGATGAGGTGAACCAGAAGTTACGCAGGTAGCATTTTCCTGGTCATCTAAAAAATGAAATGCACAGTATAAATGTATGGGCTTAAAGACTCTGTCTGCTTACCAATCAATCACTTAGGGCATAAAATTCATTCATCTTCAAACCCGGGGTCCCAGGGGTCTGCTGGTGCCCATCTCCAGCTCACTTATGGGCAACACACATTCACTCTTAAAGCTGGGTTTGCCATTGGTTTATAAATGATTACTGTGTTCTGCAAACATTTAAAGGTTATGGAGGCCATTAAAGAGGGACTGGGTAAACTGCATTAGATAATGATCATTCCTTATTGCAGTGGACATATCATCCTTGTGCATTTTTCCCAGCACTGTCCAAAGCTCACATGAAATTGGCTGGATTGAGCAGATACTATACCAAAGGCATTAACATAGTGAAAACTTTGAGGGGTTCTAAATACTTTCCATACCAAATGTAGACAACTAACTTTATACATTTAGTAATGCAAAGGCTGAAACTTTACACTGTTCATTTCTGACACTCTATTCTACTAGTGGATTCTGTTAAATGCTTTGATGCACTTTGTATAGTTAAAAGTGCTATATACAGTTGATGGTTTTCCTTGTGTTCCCAGCTTATTAAATGAGCAATCTTTGGACCCATCGCTGAGAATATACCTTGAGCTGCAGTCTCGGAAAGGTGAGGTGATGCTAAAGTCAAAGCAGCAAAGTTTTCTCCATTTTCTAAAAAACAAAACAAATACCACCAATGGTATTAACTACAAAAGCAAGGAGAGGACATTTACATATGTTATCCAAATATATTATTCATTCATTGTGTCGCCAGTCCAATACAGGGCAACACAAACCTAAGGGTAATTTAGGTAATTCAATGAACCTGACGTATGTTTTTGGGATTGTGGGGGAAACCGGGAGTACCCGGGGGAAACCCATGCAAGCACAGGGAGAACAAGCAAACTCCTTCTCTGACCTTTAACCAGCAACCTTCTAACTGAAATGTCACATGGCTACCCACTGCACAAATGAGCCAAATGTATAAAAAAAATAATAATAATAATAATATTTAAACATTTTCACTACTATAACTGCAATAGCATTTCAGTAGTCTTGAGAGCCAACTTCAACATTACCTTGCAATGTGGAAACCTCAGGGAGTTGCAGTGATCCAGTATCCATGTCGTCTAAGTCATCGATAAAATGGCATCGTAAAATAAAGATAAGAAATATTATTACACCATATACACATACACCAAGTAAATAAAATGTGAAATTAAGCATACCACCAATTTCATCCAGAGTTTTTCCTTGAATATCCTTCACACTTCCCTTCTCCATAGCTATAAGCAGCTTGGAGATCTTGGCCAGCTGAATTGTTGATTGGGGCAGTCGATAGTACTCTCTATGTACTCTAATATCATGGCCAAGAAAATCAGCCAATTGATCAAGTTCATTGTCTTTTAAATTCATGACTTGGCTTATTGTGGCAATCTGTTTACGAAGGTTGGTTGATCTAAGGTTTTGAGGATCTTCAGCTCCACAAGCATCTGCAAATTGAGCAAACTGCCCTCTGTAGTGCCCATCACTACCAGGAATTGCA
Organism: Danionella cerebrum; assembly: GCA_007224835.1. NCBI lineage: Eukaryota > Metazoa > Chordata > Actinopteri > Cypriniformes > Danionidae > Danionella > Danionella cerebrum. The sequence continues at coordinate 40,814 of SRMA01024029.1, forward strand.
AAGAGGTAATAGTTGTTTTCGGTTACACCACACTCTTTCCTTTTACTAATGAGGTATGATAGGTTAGTGGCCATATCAGAAGTCAAGATCACAGCAACCTTTCGTCCTTTTTTTCCCTTGAGTTCTACTCTGGCAAATTGTTTGCAAAGTGTCTTCTCAACATCTGTAAGCCCAGAGCTTATGTCATCGTTGAGTTTGGACATGTCACGATCTTCAAAATTTTTTACAGTCATCCGTGCCACCTCACCTTCCCTCCTCCTATTAAACAAAATGACCTGACAGAGGGTCACCTTTGCTAGTGCTGCATAAGTGCCTGCTGTTGGATTATCAGCTAGTTTCTCCTTGGTCAATTTCACTTGCTCCCCAAGATATAAATGTAGCTTTTGAACATCTTTGGCTAATGGAAGCCTAGTGCTTTTGTTGTATTTTGCCTCACTTAGGTTAGATAAGGCAGTATGGGAGACTAATTCTGACCACTTTGTTTCATGAAGAGTATGAAACCTCCTGATGGACTCAATCACCTCTTGGTCCTCTTCCATGAGAGCACGACACATAATGAGGTCACTGATCTTTCTGAGGGAATGCCCAATTTTAAGGGCCAAACTTGGGGCTTTGAATGTGCTGTTTTCATGATCAAAGCCTGAAACTCTCTTGACCGCACTCGTAAGAATAAAGAAGTTGCCTGGTTTTATTGCCTCTTCCATGTTGTGGATTCTTGTTGTGTGGCGCAAAGTCACAAGTAACCTCCCAAGTTCCCTTACTTTCTGTCGAATGTACTCATGCTTTGATCGGTCCTGTCCATGCTTATTAAAGAGGGACTGGGCAAACTGCATTAGATAATGATCATTCCTTATTGCAGTAGACACATCATCCTTGTGCATTTTTCCCAGCACTGTCCAAAGCTCACATGAAATTGGCTGGGACATGGTGGATTGAGCAGATGCTAAACCAAAGGCTTTGTCTTTCAATTCAGGTCCCTCTTCAACATTATTCTCTGGTCTTAGAGCACATCTTTTCATATGCCGTGAAAGTTCTTTTCTGGCTAACATACCCTTACAGTACAAGCAGTATTCGTATATCTCAGAGCTGCTACTCTGCTTGGAACTCCTTTTTACTTTAAGACAGCCTGATCCTGTGCTATTAACAACAGAGTTATGCTTAAAGTTACCAAGGTTTCGCAATTTCTCAAGAAGAACCTTTCTGGCCTTTGATGACTTGGAGAATTGGAGTGCCTGTGCGACTTCAGCATTTTCATTTACATGTGTCTCAAGATGACGTGCTAATTTTGTTTGAGGTTTTTCACACACAAAACAATAGTTGACTTGGCTTTTAAGGACTTTTACAGATTTTGTCGGGGATGCACTTTGGTCAAGAATATCCACTGTAACCTTTTCATTACTTGCATCTTTTGCTGTCTGCTTGCATGACACTGGGCTTTCTGGTTCTGGGTCACTTTGAAGAACATCAGTAGTTTTTTGGACAGTCAGGATATTCTTACAGTTGCTTTGTATATCTAGAGTCTGTTCTTGTTCAGCATAAGGAACACATAAATCCAGAATTTTAGTGGTACGGGACTTTTTGTATGATTCAGGCAACATGGTCTGCTCTGTTCAGAGCTTTCTGAATCAGTTACAGATTCTGGGATGAACTCATCACCAGATGAGACATCGTCCTGTAAAGTACATTATTTTAAAATGAGAAAGATGTCAAAAACTGTTAAGAGCAATCAAATTGATATTAAGAATAATATTTGAATGTACACTTACATCTGATATATCCCAGTCTTCTGAGGATTTCTTGAGGCAAATTTTATGCCACACGCCACAGCATTCTTCAGAGAAAAAAACAGAATTCACTAGAGTGGCAGAGACTTTACATTAACCATTCAAAGTCAAAGCAAGTAGTAAACCCATGCATCAATCATTAAATACACTAATGCAACTTAAAAAAAAAAAGCAGAGTCAACTGAATACCCAGTGACTCAACTGCCCCGAAGGTGACACTCTGGCCCCAGGTGGCACCTCCTGGGCACCTTTTGTAAGCCCGGGTGGCTCTTGCAGCGTCCATCCCCTCCTCCCACCTGAGGGAAAGAGCACTTTTCCCATGCTGATCAGTGTGACTCCCCGTTCATCGGCTGTGACTCATTTTAATGAATGCAGCTTATTGAAGTGCAGCTGGCAAACAGGCAGACTGTTGTGTTGTAACTGGCGGACGCTGATCACACTCCGACTCGTCACAGTACAGTGGTACCCAGAGATAAGAATGCTTCGAGTTACGAAATGTTGGAGATACGAAAGGTCTTTCGGGAAAGATTTTGCTTCGAGATGCGAAAAAAATTCAAGATACAAAGAAACACAAACAGTTCTGCTCTATTAATAGCTTATGTTGTGCTGCGCTTCCGGGTCCTGGCACTCCTTTCCCCGATTGCAAAAAGTACGCTTTAAGGGGCTAATACGCCTTAAAACACTTTAAATCAGTTTTAAATCGAGTGAAATATCATTCTCAGAAGCGTCTCTCCTTCTCACAAGCTGAATGTTTGTGTTAGTTATTTGTGAAATATCTCAAGAAAGTTAACTTTTATACGTGGTGCCGTAATGTTTTCTGCCATCTGTTCCACCTCCTCTGTCACATAGCTTCACTCTCGAGGTAAGGTTTCACATTTGTGTACATATTACGTGTTTTGCTTGTGTTTTATTCTGTTTTATTATCATTTATTACATTAACAATGGGTATATTTAAGGATTGAAGAAACGTTACTTGATTTTTCTCTGGTTTTCCATTTTTTTACTGGTTTCCATCTACTTATACTGTTGTTTCTTAGAGCCGTTGTACGGATCCATGTAAAACGTGCTTCGAGAAACGAATTGTTTGACATACGACCGTCACCCTGGAACAGATTAGTTTCGTATCTCACCACTGTATTTAAACTTACACGTCATCAAGAGACTTGAGATTTAGTTTTTTTCTGATTGTAAAATCAGCATCCTGACCAAACACTCAATGCTGAATTGTTTAGCATACATTATGCTATACTATGTTTAAAGGGATAGTGAAACCCTGCATGGGAATGGATAAGGCATGCCCCCTACCCACATAAAAAAAATAAATGCTTATTTGCTTTGTCAATGGCCCATTTGATATACCAACAAACCTTTAACAAGTGTTACTTTAACGTATACAGTAAATTATGTTTGTCTTTAGTTGAGATCTAAACATGGCATGAAATTGAACTACTAATGACAAACTGAGAATATAATTAAAAGATGAATACACACTTACGTTTACATCTTACACCATGCCATCTGACGGATGCCACAGGTGACTTGCAGATCCAGCATTTGTCCATTCTCACCACTTCAAAAACCAGCTTATGAATTGTACACTGTAAAAAAAATTAATCAAAACATTAAATAAATAAGTCATTTACCATATCATTATGAATTTAATGATTCTGTACGGACAGTCTTTTTTAACCACTGTGTCCCTACAAACACATGTTTTTTCAGAGTATGCCACACACTGATACTTCCAACATTGAAAGACTCAGGGTTGAGCACAGAAGTCAATATAGGTCCAGAGGACGGTGTCCTTGCAAACCTTAAGTCTGTCTGTGTCAAACTCACACACACATACAATTCAATTTTGACCTTCATTTTACTGCTGAATTGAAAAATCACTTTCATTAACATTTGTTTTCACATTTAATTAATCACTTAAATAGACTCTGCAGGGACAATAAAGCCTTCCCTTGCTGTTACGGGTTGTTGTGCTGTGGCTAGCAAGGAAGAGAAGAATGATAATCGGGACAGCACGGACCAAAGTTGTTTGCAAAAGGTTACAGAACCAGGCAGGGAAATTAACTGGGAAAAAAAAGTCAAAATTGAACTGCACGTGTGTGAGCTTGACACAGACAGACTTAAGGTTAGCAAGGACACTGTCCTCTGGACCTATAGTGACTTCAATGCTCAACCCTGAGTCTTTCAATGTTGAACTTTCAAGTTAACTTTCATAACTTGTGGCATACTCGGAGTAACACTAGTGTTGTAGGGACATAGTGGTTAGAAAAGACCATGCATACTGCATTCCATCACAGCTGCAAAATGTTTATTCAAACACTAAAAAAAAATCTTGTTCCTTTGAACATGAAAATACTTCTAACCACTGTTCAATTTCAAAACATAGTTCAATTCATATTCACCTCACAAGCAGAGCTCGTTGACACAGCTCTGGATGAATGACACTCTGATCTCAATTCAGTCTCTGTATAAAAGAACACAAGGAGATTTATTGCTGGTCTTGCCTCAAGTATAGACATTGAAACCACATATAGACATAATATACTAAACATACTAACATCACTGATAAACAAATCTACTGAAAATATATTAAACAAAAAGTCAACAACATTTAATCAAAACTTTAACTGACCACTAGTAATGTCTGTTGAGAACACGGCAGGAAAAACCTCCTGGCTCTGAATGCCTACTTCTTCAAACCCCTCTTTGGCAGGTAAAGCAGCACATTGACCTCTGCCACAATGCACCTAAAAAGCACAGTAATGTCCAAAAATGAACAGGCACCAACTGTTATTGTGCCCATTTCACTCAAAAGGGGCAATGTAGACAAGAGAAGACAATGTTTAATGGTGACTCTGACCCGAAAAAAAAATTACCAGAGTTTACTTGCAAACTAAACATTCATGGATCCTAAATGAAATAACTGAATTTAAACTGACCTCGTGCTCAGGCCCATCCAGTGTAGAACTCGATGACTGACGCTCTGCTCTCAATTCTGTGCCTGGTGAACAGAACACAGCGCTATGGAAGACCACAGTGTTTACCTTGCATTGCTAATGTTGAGTAAGGCTCACCTCTTAGTAAGTCTGTAGCGAGAACATTGGGATCCAAGTCAGGGTCTTTGTCACCAAGCTCTGACAGTTGGCCAGAAGGAAGGCTTGCACCACTAAGCTGTGTGTCAACAAATTGAGAGAAAAATGCACATATGAACTTGGACATCATCTACACGTTGTGTTACTGTAGTTGCACTGACTAAAGTCCCATTATAGGAAAACAATTGGACTGATTGCTCTAACAGATTTAATTTTCAACCCAACCTTGGAAGCAGGACTGCTTGAAGTTATATTGCAGGACTGGATTCTGCTCTCTGTAGAATACAGGAAAAAATATGAAGAATGCCAGTTAGGGTGAGGTTGTGCATGCCTCTAGAAGAAGCAACAAAATCACTGGTACGCATGCTTTATATTCACAATATGTTTACATGGCCTCCAGAAGTATTGTAAAACAAAAGGACAATAAGTCTCTTACCTTCAGTAGACTCAGTGGATGTTATGACTTGGTCTTGGAAACAGTCTTTAATGGGCTCTTGGGCAGCAGTGCTTGTGACAGTAAGAGGAATCTACAAAAGATACAGGACAAAACATCCATATGGCAGCCCCTGGAAGTCATATAAGTTTGACGTAATACTACCAGTAACTGACTTGTGTTTTTGGATAGAATTGTTGAACCCAACATTGTGTAATCTCAATCATAAAACACACATCTTAACATACAGATTATTTTTGTCATCAAGACGGCTAGATGAATAGAAAAAAAACCCCCGAAATAACCCACCTCTTTGCGCCAAGGCCATTCTTTCCCACCATAGTCATAAGTGATTTCAGTTCCTGCTATAATTTTCTTCAAAGACAGAGATGTGGCTTCCCTTCTGCTTCAATCAACTTCATTCTGCAATTTGGTCCTTTGTGCTCATCGTTTACAAGCCGTCCAAATGACCCATCTTCAATCGTTCCATCAATAC
>SRMA01024030.1:0-211200 GCA_007224835.1 Danionella cerebrum
TTGGCTATTATTAGTAATGTAGTGACAATGTTACTGGCTATTATTAGTAATGTAGTGACAATGTTACTGGCTATTATTAGTAATGTAGTGACAATGTTACTGGCCATTATTAGTAATGTGGTGACAATGTTTCTGGCTATTATTAGTAATGTAGTGACAATGTTACTGGCTATTATTAGTAATGTGGTGACAATGTTACTAGCTATTATTAGTAATGTAAGGACAATGTTACTGGCTATTATTAGTAATGTAGTGACAATGTTACTAGCTATTATTAGTAATGTAGTGACAATGTTACTGGCCATTAGTAGTAATGTAGTGACAATGTTACTGGCTATTATTAGTAATGTAGTGACAATGTTACTGGCTATTATTAATGATGTAGTGACAATGTTACTGGCTATTATTAGTAATCTAGTGACAATGTTACTGGCTATTATTAGTAATGTAGTGACAATGTTACTGGCTATTATTAGTAATGTAGTGACAATGTTACCGGCCATTATTAGTAATGTAGTGACAATGTTACTGGCTATTATTAGTAATGTAGTGACAATGTTACTGGCTATTATTAGTAATGTAGTGACAATGTTACTAGCTATTATTAGTAATGTAGTGACAATGTTACTGGCTATTATTAGTAATGTAGTGACAATGTTACTGACTATTATTAGTAATGTAGTGACAATGTTACTGGCTATTATTAGTAATGTAGTGACAATGTTACTAGCTATTATTAGTAATTTGGGGACAATGTTACTAGTTATTATTAGTAATTTGGGGACAATGTTACTAGCTATTATTAGTAATGTAGTGACAATGTTACTAGCTATTATTAGTAATGTAGTGACAATGTTACTGGCTATTACGGTATTACTAATGTGGGGGCAATGTTGCACTGGAACAGTGATGGTGATAACGAATGGTGGACTTTAGAGTGATGAGTGGGGGCAAAGTAAAACATTACAGCCTTTTTTTGTTACTTTTACTGTTTACTTTCTGTTCATGTTACATGTTTGGCTGTTAACTTTTACACAGTTGATATAAAATATTTTACAAAAGTATTTGGTTCAGAATCTTTTTTTTCTAGATCTTCCTCTTTTAAAATTGGGTGCGTCTTATGAGCCGAAAAATACGGTATATTTTTGTTTTAATTAGAACTGAGGTGAATAAAGAGTTTTAAAAAGCAATGGTGTCAAAAAAGTAGTGGCTGTCATCAGCCACAAAGAAAACAAAAGAGTAGTGAATAGGGTTCACCATGCTGTATATCATAAACCTTAAAACGAACAAACCAACGTGGAGGAAAGAATGTGTGGGTGAGTTTCAGAGACGTGTCATACCAGGTGGAGGAGGCGGATGAGGTCGAGGCCTGAAGTCTTCCAAGTGTCTCTGCTGCATCTCCTCAATGCGAGCTCTATCAGGAAACAACCACACCACCAACTGCTTAATAACTTGCCAAACACTTAAGCAAATATTGTTTACACATAACCAAATTGAGTTTGATTATAGTCCAAAATTACATAAATTATTAAAGTGGCTTTACAAAGATGAGCATTTAAATAGATATTTCATGGTAAATGTCTAAACAGGAACCAAAAATGATTAGCAATTAAGTTTTCAAAATAAACCAACACAAACAACGACCAAAAGCGTATCAACTAATATCCGTCAGGTTCTACCGTGAGGTTCCCTCCTGCTTGAGTCTTCCAATCTCGACTAGAGCCTTATTAAGCTCCTCATGCAACTCTTCCTTCTTCTGATTGAGCTTTTCTCTGGCTTCCCTCTCAGCCAGGAAGTCCATCCTATAGATCTCTGCCTGCGGAAATACAAAGTACCTTGATCGTGTATTTGTTTACTTGTGTGTTTGCTTGAGTTAAATGTTAACGTGTTGTTTTCACCTGTGCATTTAACACAGGTATAGTTTCAAGTTTAGATCTTAGCTGCTCCATTTCTTCTTTGAGTTTGTCGATGTGCTCCTGTTTGAGAGCAAGGGCTTTCTCCGCATCAGCAAGCCTAGCAAGAGTATCTGCATCGACGCTCTGAAATGCAGAGACTTCAGTTTCAATCAGGGTTTCACAATTTAATAGATATCTAATGTCTATATAATCTAAATCACTATGAATTAAAAGAAACTGTGGATTTGTTAATATTGCAAATATGTTTTTTAAGTTTTTACATTTTCTATTTACATTTTTTAAGACAGAAGAAGTCAAAAATTTCTAGTTTTAAAAGCAAGTCTAATGGCAGAGCTTGAAGGCAAAATTGACATTTGAAATGACCAAAATAGACATGTCTCAAAACCATTTAACACAGGTTACAATCATAGCGGAATCTGCTGTGTAATCAATAAGTGAAAGCAATGTATGTAACTATAGTACAGGTCATGTGTTTGGATTGTACTATTTGTTTTACAGTGAATATTTTGCCTCATTTGGCAGTGACCTTCCTGGAAGGTTTGCATGTTCTCGGATGGACTGACGACCTGTCCGGGGTGCCCCCCGACCTGTCTCCCCCCCCCCCCATTTTGCCCAAAGTGAACAAGAAAGGGAAAAAGCAGATAGGAAGATGAATGAAAAGGTATGAATATCATTCTAATGCCATTTTCTATAAACACTCCAAAACATTAATATCACTTGCCCCTTTTTGGCAGACTATAGACATGCATTGATTTTCTCATTACTGGTTTAGTATAGAATATTTACACAGGTAAAAACCACCAGTGATACTCACCCTGTGGTTGACTTGTTTATCACTTTTAAGTTTGTTGTCGTAATCTTGAAACAGACAAGTATAAGCATGCTGGAGCTGAGCCAGCTTCCTCCTAGATGAAGGAAGAGCAACAGGAAGTATGGGTTACAACCAATTAAGTCAATGGTGTTATTGAGATAAAGTGATAATCAATTATAGAAGACTCTGGAAGCGAGGTTCAAAAAGGTGTAACAGAAAACACAGCTTTATTTAGATTTAAAACACTGAGAATGCTAAAAAAACTAAGGAACTGCAAAAGAGTTGGGCACATAGAGAGACAAAGGAGGTGGTGGGGAAAAGGGAATATTCCTGAGAGAGAGCAGCCTGCTGCATGTCTCAGCAGGATCAGCAGAAGATGTCTTAGAACAATAAGATTCAAAATATTTTTTTCTATTTCAATGGTTTAAGAAAATCTGTGCCCACATTAAAAATGAGTGATGCCACCATGTAAGTGCCCATTTTTAATTTTTTAACTTTCGTCATTTCGTAGTTATTTTCAAAAACATATTATTAAACAATTCAATAATCTGTGAAATATCAAGCCTTTTCTCAATTGAAGGAAGGGGGGGGGGGGTTAAAATATTATTTAAGCTGATCTTTAGAGTCGTGATATCCAAGTTGCACTGCTATGGAGAGATTACAGGTGAACTTTCATTAATTTTGAAATGAACGTTAATGAACAATACGGTGTATGTTTGTGAAGTTTTTATTTGTCAAAAGGTAGCGGCTTGTCTTTCACAAATTGTTTTAGTACTTCTTGGATGTAATAACAGCAGTAAGATTGTGGAAAAATCAAGAGGTGATACAGTAAGAGTCTGTTGGATATTTACTTTGTCAATAAGTTGCAGACCCCTGGAACACTAAAGGTTCAGAATAACTGGAGGACAATGGAACCTGAAGCTCACCTCTCCTCCACAATGACGAGCCTTTCGTTCTTCAGAGCGGTTTCGAAGTTCTGTGTTTGAAGTAAAAGATTGTCGACAGTGACGCTGTGCTGCTTTTTCTGCTGCTCCACATCTCTCTCTAACGTCTGCAGCCTTTCACTCTTCCTGCCCAACCTGGGAACCAAAACAGCATTTAACAAACAGCCGCCGATCCTCAAAGTTTCAAAAGATTCACCTACTTGTCCTCTAAGATCCGCCTCTCTGTTTCACTCTTCTCCAGCCAGGTTTGCCGTTCATTTAACTCGCCAAGAAGAGATGTGACTTGGGCTCTTAGGGCTTCACTGTCCTTTGTTAGCTGCCAACACAAAGATATTCATTGAATAATCAGAGTTCAATACTAACAGAGTCTGCATTTGTCATATTTGATGAAGATTTAATTTGGTACCTGAAGAAAATCCTTCTCTTTCTGTTTCAGAAGGGCCTCGGTTCTGTCTCTCTGGACTGAGTTCTTCTGAAGACAGTCCAGCTTCTCTTGCAGCTCCCTATACCTACATAACCACAAAATGTAAATATTCAAAATAAATAATGTATTTTAATAAGCTAGTGACATTGCCCACAAAAAGATGGTTTAAATTTGACCATTATTCATGACGACATACACCCCCACCTTCTATGAGTAACATGGGGGCTACATAATAAACACACACGCCAAGATGAAGAAACCGTGCAGAAAATTGCTTCAAAACATGCCTACCAGGATTATCAGGAGATGCTCAGTGCCATTATTTGCTCATTCTCAACATTTGTGAGCAATTTGCTCTACTCCAGTGTTTTTCAAATATTTGCACCAATGCACAATTTTCACTGAAAAGAGCCACACCACCAGAAATGCTACAAATTTGTAGCATAAACTGAGAATATAAAGTAATTAAAGTAATCACACTCTTTCCACAACTTAAAACAGAAAAGTGTTTTTTCTTTAAACAAATACTCCACCTTCAACAGTATCCCTTAACCTTGTTGCGTCGTTCCAGCCATGAAATCCTTTCACAACACAAATGAGGGAATGGACAGTCATTCACACACTGAGTGAGACGCCGTTACCCTCACCTGCCCTGTGTGGCCTGAAGCTGCTCAGTTAGTTTAGCCAAGTGAGAGCTAAGCAGATGCATGGATCAAAACAGAAGAGAAATTCCAAACCATTCGTGTTAAAAGACAGGAAGCAAAGCAGAACCTTGAGTTTTATTGAAATGTAATCAGAGCATGCAGAGAAAAGGGGGGAGAAACTGAGAATTTGAAAGTACCTTTCTGCCGGCACCGTGAGAACACAAGCCTGCTGGGTGGTTTCTTCTGTAACAGCACAATTCTGTGGGGACAATTTTTTAAAGTGAATAAGAGCTCCCTTAAAATGAAGTGGTAAAGAAGCTCTCTTTCGTTTTTTTTTTTGGCTTTACGGCTTTATGAATCCCCTCTTCATCCCCTGCCCCATTCTTATCCTTTTCTCTTCGCCCACTTTCACCTTTTTTTCCCCTTCTTGATTACAAGACTATGTTTTGCTAGACTAACCTTGCTTCCAGAGTCTTCTATAATGGGTTACAAGCAATATTTTCAATAACAGATGGAAAACAAAACATGAATATCAGAAACACAATCTTTGAGAATAGTCTGAGCTCCATCCCTCAGATATAAAAAAAACACAAAAAAAATTAGATTAACACAGCACCAATAACTTTTAAACACGTCTAAACTCCAGGAGCTCTTGACCAGTACATGAGTAAGAGCAGAACATGAAAGTTTGCTCAATCTCATTAAAAACATTTTGTTTCCTCATATACAATCCGTTTGATCCGCTTAGTTTTAATTACAAAAACAATGGCGGTGGTGTAAATGTGAACAGACTCTTCTCTCTTTTGTTTGTAGCCAGTTTGGGAGTTCGCCCAACTTATTGATCACATCAATCCTGAATCGTTTGTTTGTTTCAAACTTTAAAATTCAAAAGAAAAACTACACATCCCCTCCACAGTACAAAAAGTTCCACTTTCACACAAACTGCTATTATTGAATTAAGAATTTCATATGAAGCACCTAGAGCCATAAAAATAAAGAAAGTAATTGCTCTACCTGAGAAAGTTTGGAGCGTAACTGCTCCATTACGGCGAGGAGATTTTCTCTCTCCTTCTCATTCTCTATTTTCTCCTTCTCCAGCTCTTCATTCTTCAATCTAAGGGTCTTCATTCCTTCCTCAAGTTTCTCTTTGTGGCTTTTCAGCAGTTTCAGGAACTCGTTGGAACCCTCTGCAGGCTTTAAAGCAACAAAAAGAGCCTCCAACAATTCTGTCTCACTTTGCTACTGAGCTCAATCCACTCTTACCAAACTTTGCGGCATTGTCTGTCTGTCGACGTCTCCATCAGCTTGTGATCTCACTACAGCTTCATTTAACATCTGCCAGACAAAATAAAGTAAAATTGAGGTGCTGATTTAAGCCCCTCACCAAACAGGCACTTGAAAAAACCTACGTCTGGTGAGTCCATGATAACGCTCTTCTCTGCATTGGTGCCATTCTTCTCTTGGTCCTGCCCTTGACTTCCACTCTCTTTAGAGATTACCATACTCCCGGTTTGACTAACACTGTTGTTGAGTTGCCCTAAAAGGCTCTGGTTTTCCTGTGCAAGTCGCTGCACTAAAGCTCTGGCCTCTCGAAATCTACAACTCAGGAACTCCCGCTCCTCTCTCGATCTCCTCTGCCACCCTTCCATCTCTTCGCATCTGTCTTTGAGGGCATCGTTGCTTCGCTTCAGAGCCTCTGTGGAAGGTTACGGTTACAATTGCTTTGCGTTTTGTTAAGAGTAAAAAAAAAAAAGAGCAAAAGTGATGGATTAGTCTCACCTCGTAGCTGATGATTATCGGTAATGAGTCTCTGGACCGTATCATTCCCTGCTAGTTCAGGTGGGACTCTCAATGAGGGCTGAGAGGTGGTCATGAGCGAGCCCTGACTACCTGCTCCCACTGTCTCTTCCCCCGTCAGTTCCCATTGCAGAGAACATCCTCCAGATGGTTGTGGCTGAACCATGACCCTGAGCCATAGACAGAACACAAGACCAACATGAAGACTTTCTGCAGCAACCAATGTCCAAAAATTGTCAAGGGGTCGTCTTTTATGAAAATGAAAACGTGGTCAAAGTCCTGTTGGACACAACATCCTGTTGAACATTGCAGGATCTTTGAGATAATAAGGCTGACAGAACAATAAAGCTTTCAGAGTTTGAGGTTTTTTGTTGTTGTAAAAAAAACAAAACTGATATTATTAGAGCCAAGCGACTACCTGGTAGTACCACAGCTTTATTTGACCAAAGACTTGAAAACAAAAAGGACAATTGTACGCTGGTTTTGCTCAAAACTTGGTGAGAAGCAGAGGTCTACTCATAAAAATAAACACAGGTCACAGTTTTTTTTTAAATCTGATATGTTTCTGATCTAGGAACATATATGAAAGAGGCCTAGGTCATATATGAAAAATCTGAATGGAGCATGAAAAAAAATGTATACAAGGTCAAACGTGGGCAAAAAAGGGGGTGCAGTGTAAACATACCATTAAGATTACATTAGTCTACAAGTCTTTCTTCTCTTTCATCTCCAGGATTTTGATCACGGGTAAGGGTTAAGGAGGAACTTGTGTCCCCAAAATGCTGATTTTAATAACTATTTCATTTCAAATGTACTCAATTTGTTAAATATTACTTATTAACTTCAAGTAAAGTTTTATTTACCAAGATTTTTATGTACAAACATTTTAAACGTTTTTTTCTTATTTCCTTCCAAATGGTTGGTCCAAAACACATCAATCAAAATTGATTAAGTTCTTAAAACCCTACCCCGGCGATCTGAAGTGAAATCGTGCCTGTGTGCATGCTGCAGAACGTTGTATAATTAAAAAATTCTCTTGGATTCAGGAAGACTGTGAGTCTATTTTTACAGCAATTGCTACACAGTAAAATTAACAAGTGACCTAACAGTATTTATCATTTATTCACAAGCCTAACATTCCCAAAGCTTCTTTCTCTCTCACTGTAACCTTAGTCTCTTCAAGCAGTGAAACCTCTTAAGCCCGAGAGTCCCCGGTACCGGGGACTTGCCCCCTTGTGCGTTACATTTTCACTCATAGCTCACTAACCCTGAGAATAACCCACACATATTAAATACTGTTGTGTTCAGCGGAAACTCCTCTAAAAACGTATCTAATTCAATTTCATATCCGTTAACCACAGCTCGAACGCCATGCAAATAAACAACAACATGTCCGGAGTATAATTCATGACCACGTTTTTGTTTATGTGCGATATGTATCCACAATATAAACGGAAACACCAAAACCATTACATTAAATGAAAACTAACAACCAGCTGAATCCAGTGATATGCAACTCATTAACATTGCATGAAGTATTTCAGAGCAGGGAGCGAAAGTTCCACGAAAAAACGCCAGCGAAAACCAAGCAAGCATGTAAAATCTTGTCTTACCTTTGCCGTTTTTTCAACAAAAAGTTATTTCCATAGCGATAAAAGTCTGTTTGTTGTTATGTCCGGTCGATAGCTTCGCGCAAACACCATTTTGGATTATTTCTGTAGCTTTGTGGCGTCATTACGTCACCAAATATGGAATGACTCTCCGTGCGTAAGAGCACGTCTCTCCACGCTGCGCGTCGTGTGATTCGTCGGCGATCCCGTCAGTCTCAAAATGGTTGAGCTGATTGGTTTCCATAGAATCAGAGCTTTCCGTCGATATATAGATCTTCTGGATTGGACAGATGGTCGGGGGGGGTAGGGACAAGCAGAAGCTTGATGTCAAAGCGTTTGTGAGTGAAACGTTCCCAAAAGCGCAGCAAGATGGCGTAAATGAGCTTCTACCCCCCCTTTACAGCGTTTCTTTAGGAGTTTTTTTTGCTGAAATCATGTCCCATAAGCAAGAAAAGAAGACTATGAACGTAGCTGAAGCTTTGGACAAGATTTTTTTCCATATTTCAATTATTGTGCCAAATTGTGCCAAACTGTGCCAACATGGATTACGCCTGAACTTTGTTCAATCAAAACCTTTACAGAATATTAGTTTCTTGTAGTATGAACACCAAACTTGCTACAGATGTTCTTGACATGTAGTGGTTACAATTGATTGTGTTTATTTGCTTCGTTATAAGTAAAATAAGGAGATATTGGAGGAAACATGTGTGTTTTTTTTTTAGGCGGAGTTCATTTTTTGGCCATTCCAACATCAATTACTCTTACCCAGTGTTCTTGACTGTCAAATTAACTCATCCACACCATTCCCCAAGAACCTATCTTCATTTTGATACCAAGATTTGCAGTTTAGGCCTTGTAAAAGCTGAGAAATGCCTTAAAAAGTAAAAGTATAGGATTTTCGGAAAATAGGCCTCAGGGCTTAAGAGGTTAAATAATACCATCTTTGACACAAGTGATGATTTTCAAAACCATTATTTTGAAGATGTGAACAAAATCCGGTTTCACTTACTGTTTCACTTTGTGCCATGAGATGTCTAGTGGTATTTCACAGACACTTATGCCCATCAAAATATCTTGAGATATAAATTAATGACCTGAAAATGAATTTAAAGTTCCCATTCAATTTTACAATTTTTCATGCGTCAATTTAAAGACTGGTTGCCTCAATTTTAAAGACTAGTAGTTCCATTATATTAACAAATTAAATAAACCATTTTGTTTTTGATCTAAAGTTCAGTAGTCGAAGTAGTGCTCGGTTATCTGTTTTGTTTACAGTCTGGTGACAAGACGCGCTCCGCTAACAACAAACACTAGCATCAGAACAGTTTAAACATAAAACAGCAACAACCACAAACACCCTAGGGATAAGTTAAAACATGTTCCTACTGTTAAAAATAAACAACAATACAATAGAGGTGTTCTGTAAGATTACCTTCGTTTGCTGTGTTTTAAGTCAGAGCTAACACAGGTTCACTGTGGGTCGCTCTTCCCCCGCAAACACACGGTCAACCGCAGAGGCCCAAAGCCGATGTCATATTTAACATTAAGGAGATGGACACTCACATTCAAACCTGATAAAGTAAATTCGGGTACAAAGGAGCTGAAGAGTTCAGACAAGCGCTCACTATCGAGGAATTTCCCCGCGACACTTCCGCGCTGCATCAACACGCACCGAGCGCTACTTCCGGGTAGAGGAATTGTGGGAAAGAAAGTCAGAATGGACGACTCAATGTTAGTCACCGTTTCTCGTTTTTGTAAAGATGTGGGTAAAAACTTGCTACTTGTAATCCATTTCTGTTTTATAACTGCTATCTCTGTTTTCAAAGTTCGCCTTTATACTCATAAATTACTCACATAAATTATCTTTTAACTGCTGATCATGTGAGACATACCTGAACGGGTCAAACCCCACCCATTGAAGTGCAGCCCAGACCCTCGTGTCGTCTCATTGGTTGTACTCCCTCACCCCGACCATAATTCGAAACCTGATGGATGGATTTTCGTGTCAGTTGTTGGTGGGTAACCCAGAGCTAACCCAAAGCTATGTATCACCTAAACACCTGCGAACCATTCTAAACTCCAAACTACTGTGCGGTCCTGCAACTTGAGTTTGGCATCATAAATAATTAATTGGCAGCATTCTCAAAGGTCAATAAAGGTCAGGCTCATGAATCATTACAATACAGATGAGTCAAAGAGGCCATATATGACAGAGACATCACTTCCAGAGAAAATATTATTTTTTTTAAACAGGAAGTTAGAAATAGAGAACAAAAGACAAGAAATTAAACAGTTTTACCCACAATTAAATGTTACAAACAATACAATGTCCTAATCATGTTCAAATAATGTCATGTAAATCTTTGAAAATATATTGTTTAGGTCCTGTGTACCATGACCCTTTAACAGGAAACATGGCTTTATTTAGCTTAAACATTCGAGATGCTATTAGCTAAACACATGCCGCTTTTTAGCAAAAAGGAATGGGGGAGGAGAAGGGGTGACTTTGAGAGAACCAGCTGCATGTTTTGTGTCTCCCTCAGGGTCTGAAGAGAAAATAGACAGATCCTAGGTGTGCTGCATTATTTAAGCAATGTAACTTCCTGTTGTGATGTAACTTCCTGTTCTATCTAAACATATGAAAATTAAACCAACTATATACGGACATAGGTCATCTTTTGCATTTCGAACAATCTTTTCTGTTCATGTTTTCTGTTCATGATTTCTTTTTTAAATATATTTTAATTTATATATACATGACATCTTTTGACTGGAGTAAATAACAGTTTTGTAACAGATTGTTCATGTTTTTATATGATAAGGAGAAGTCTGTGGTTGTTTCTGAATGATTCATATCACTCTCTGGAGTAGAGCACATGTATGCCACTGCAGCACCGAGAGGCAGATGAGCAAAGTGGAGCGATGAAAATGTTGAGCACACTCCTCCACAGGGCTCTCACACAAGGGAGGCAGGTGTGGCACACCTGGACACACGGCATCACACACCTGAAATGATGTACACATAAAACACTCGTAAACATCCTCAATACCTTCATCTTGTGGATATTATCTGTTTCTGCTTAAGATTTTCTCATCACTGTTGCTCCTAACAGGCATGACGTTAAATCTAGTCACTGCAGAAAACATGATCCAGTCTTAACCTCTGATTAGTGCAGACTGGTGGAGCATTTTATCCAAATTTAACTGAATGACATTTCTTTAGAATTTCAGATGTGTGTATTTGTACTTACCCATCTTCTACACTGTATAGATTTATGTTTATATCCTATAACCTAATTTGATCAAAATTGTTAATATCGATGTGATACCGCTCCCTGCCATTGGACCTTTTGAGGCGCGCAATGAGTTCAGCCATGACAGACAAATAGAGGGTGCACATGCACACAAGGGACTTTCTGATAAGGATGGTACCATTATGGCTTTGAGCTCTGCCTTGAGTCTGGCTCACACACACCCCTCTCACACGCAGCCTGTTAAAGTCAACTTGTTTTGTAATAACAAACAATAATTTGAGAACAGCTTCTCTGAATTTGATCACTGGCAGCGTAAATTCTCAATCATAGCTGTCAATAACATGGCCCCGCCCAGTTTCATTCCTACAGACGTCCATTTTTTTACAGTTAATGGAGAATGTTCACCCTCTTTCTGACCATCATGGCGGCGCTCATATCACACTCGTGGTTGCCTAATGGCAGTAGGCTGTGTCACGACTACAGGTACAGTCTATGGTAAAGTAATAGATTGTGAGAGGCAACATGGGTGTGAGGAGAAGCAACATAATTCAGTTTATATATAGGATAGTACGGCTATTCTAATGAACAATAACTAAATGACAGCCGTAATACTGAATGAAACTATAATTTTTGATAGTGGTCCCATTTTAATTTTACAAAATGTAGAAACCTGACTTAATTCAAACCACTCTACTACGAGTACACTGCTCAGGAACAGATTTATGTCCAAAAACCTTGATTTTGCCTCAAAGTATCCATTAAAATTGGCCACAAACAGCCATAAAATATTAACTCACATACAATTAATATTATACATTTACTAATTTACTCAAATATAAACTCATTTACTACTTAGTTATAATTATACAATTGTATGTAACTTTTAGTAATCATGCTTAATAAACGTTTAGAAGAGAAACCAAAAGTGCTCTTCTTCGCTCTCACCAGATGTGCATGCAGGCGAGCAGTGCGAACAGCGCCCCACAGAGGCAGGAGAGCGGCAGGGCACAAAGGGCGCTCAGGCAGCGGTAGCCCCAGAGCCGCGCAGCTTCGAAGCTGATCCCGCTGTAGATCCACACCCGGTCCGCGCTGCGCGTGGAGGCGGGCTCCCCCAAAACATCACTGAACTCCACCTGCCAGAACAACCCGCAGGTTCTTACGAGGAGTCTCGCTATAGTTGTGCGTTTCATTTGAAAAGTAACTTTTATCAGAGTTTTCTCCTCACCTTTAAATGTTTATTAAGGCCGTTTGGATCCCTGATGTCAACCCGTGTGCTGGAGGAACAGAACTGGGCTGGAGGAGGAGGAGAGGGGTGCATCTTCACTTCATCATCTTCATCTTCATCATCATCAAATTTACATTCCACTAGATACTCGTCTGACATCATTTTGACTGCACAACAGACTGCGTTTGTGGGAAATCGGTTAGAATTTAAAGAAAACAGGTCAAGTAATTGTTAAAAAACGTTGGCTTAATTTAGTTAAAAATTCTAACAGTAATAAAACCGTAATAAAACAGTTCAAGTAATAAAACAGTTCAAGTAATAAAACAGTTCAAATAACCAAAAATGTTTTAGGACTGTACTTTGTAATTATTTGTGTACCATGCACCAAAGGAGATGTTTTAAAAAATATATATATAATTCTAAATAGAAATGGCAAATCACAAAGAAAAAGCAACATAAATCACTGTCTACAATAGCCAGTGCTCATATACCTGTAGAAAGGCCCTGGTCCAAAAATAACGAGTAATCCAGAGCAGGTCACAAAGCAAATCTTTTAATTCTATATGACAGACAGCATCATGCAGGATCCATAAACCTTCTCATAGATGAATAAGAGGCCTGTATCAGACTGCTGGCAGCACACTCACTCCGTCTGGAAAAGTCAAGCATTACCAGGCTGCGATCTGTTATTTTGGGGATAGGAATGGACAGAGTAACTGATCAGGTTACCAGACAGTCCGACCGCCTGCACACACACACACACAACCACATCTTATTTTTGACACATCAGTCATTTATTGCCAACAGGAAAGATTAACAATAAGGTTTAATACCATTTCTATTTGCATATAGGATTCTCATGGTTGATAAAAATGAATGAACTTATGAATGAATGAAGTACCGGTAGTTTTTAAGTTACTTTAGAAATAGAAATGATGCTTTTCAGAATTAATTCCAAATCAATTCAAAATTGTATTGAACAGCATATACTATTGTAATAAACCTTGGGGGTGGGGGGGGGGTTGTAAATTTACCAGTAAAATACTTTAAGTAAATACACTTAAAGTATTACATAATACTTTATATTGCATTACTTACAATATAAAGAAAAACATAATTTTGTTGGGAATTCCAGTTATGGACATAAACACTCAAAAACTATATATTTAAGTTTCAGCAATGTCTCCAGATTGTGTTTTTTATATAGACTACACAAATCAATGTCAACGGTTAAACTAAATTAAATGTATATTCTTGTTAATTGTCAATTTAAAAATGTTTATAAAGTTTATAAATAACGCTGCATATTCTTGTTAAATAGCTGATTTAAATGATGTGTTGAAATTAAAACATGTTTCTTTGAAATGATTAGATAACTAGGTAAAATGAGAAAACCTACATTCAAGACTCAAGACTGTGGCAAAGGGTTTTATGTTCCCACTGGGAATGATGGGTTACATTAGGAACCTTAATGTTGCCTTTCAGTCGGTCACATCAATGTTATATTGAATGATTTGAATATGGGAGCTGTCAAACAAAATCACCATTTCTGATTATTATTATTATTATTTTAGAATATTTAATCTGTTTGCAGATTAAATATTTGAACCTGTCTGTTGATTGAACATAACAATTATCCCAAAATGACATATGAGCAGTTGTTAAAACTATAAATGATAAAAATAATGCAGATTTAAGGACACAATAAAAGACCAAAAGCAGATTTTACAATCTAAATCATTTATTTGATCATGTTTTAGCCCATACATCAATGATGACATCATTAACCAGACATACAAACACTGCTAAGGGAATTGCAGATGTCGACCTGTGAACGTGTCAATGTGCAGTTTAAAGGAAGTGAGAACTATTCTACTTCCTGTGGCTTGTAGAGAAGGAGAGGTTTCACAGTTTTGTGGTTTCCGCCTTCAATTTTCCGGACGGTTCCTGAGCTGCTCTGAATGGCACTTGTCTTCACAGTTGTCTATCCAGGATTCATGTGGGACAAGAGAGGGGTTGTGGTGGAGGGGTAATGGTGGCTACAGAGTCATGCTTATTTTGGCTTCTCCACCTGTTCCTACAGTACTCACATGCATGTGTCCTGGCTCCTTTTTAGCAGAAAGCTTTTTTGAAAAAAGAATCTAAAGATAAAAAGCCTTGAACTGACAAACTAGACATAAAAACGGAGGTAAATAGTATTTAACAAGGACCTTGAATGATCCGAGCGAAGCCCGGATGGCAATATGAAATGTAAACAAGCGTTCATTGGGTTAATTCAACAACAAAAAAAGAAATGATCTCGTCTTGCAAAAGTATTCTTGAATTTTTCCATATTTCTTACATAACTAAATTTAATTGGAATATTAAGAGAAAGACCATAGAGTGGCATACAATTGGGAATTAGAGAAAAATTGATACATGATTGTGTACAATGCAGATGGACATTGAAGCAAAAGGGAGTTCCAAAAAGTATTGAATACAATTTTTTTAAATAATAAAAAAGTAAAATTCCAATAAAATATATTAATGTTTGTGGTCAAAATGTGGAAATGCTTTTGCAAATCAGAGTAGTAATACTTCAGCTCATCTTCAGACCACGATATCTTCAATAAAGTTTGATAAATGTATCCCTACAAACTTTATTCTAAAATATTTGAAAATTAGTTTTTCAATTAATTAGAATTAGTTTGTGTAATGAGTCATTTAATCATGTAGAATTATTGATTTTCTTACAGTAACAAAGCAAATTTCACACATTTCGTACTGCAATCATAAACATATTTCAACATTTTCCACTGACATGACGTGAGAACGAACCTCATTGGTCTTTAAGATGACCAAGACCCAAAAATGAGCCTCACTGGTTCTAAAATGCTTCGACAGCCGTCAAATCTGAAGTTTTGTCACGTTTTGAATTGCTTTTGATTGTGCTTAGACTTTGAATGGTTACCTTTATTTGCAAATGAAGTGTTAAATCTATTTATGTTTGGCGATGGTTGGTTTTGAGAGATAAGGGGATGAGTAAACAACAGAATTTCATTCTGAGCTATAAAAACTGTTTGCAAAGATACAAATGCAATGACCTCCTTCATAACTCTACATTCAGGGTGACCCTTCCAGATGTAACACAACAATGTGAACTCAGTCTGCCACGGACATCATCCTCACATTTCCCTCCTCATTTTAAATCGGTCGAGCTTCAAGGGTTCCTCGCACAACACCAACAAACACTTTGATTCAGAGATGTTTCTCAAAAACAAAAAACTTGTTCTACACTACAGCACTGGACACCACTACTGAGATTCGGACCTGATTAACTGTCAAAGCTAAACAACAAACACAACCAAGATTCAATGTTTCAGTTGCACACGGAACAAAACCCCAAATCACTCACAGCCAATGAAAATCTGAACCGTTAATAAGGCGTAAAGAGACAAATATATACAGTTGGTCTGGAAAAATATATTCCTATCTGTGCTGAATGTGGCATTCTTCAGTCCTGCTGGTCTTGGGCTTTGAAGAGGCCTCTGCTGCGCAGCCCGAAGCCGCTTTTCTTCACCAAGGGTCTTGCAGTGGCACAGGGGGCTGATGGGACTGCCGCAGGTGGGGAGGAGGAAGAAACACTCAAACCGGAGGCCTCTAGAGGAGGCTGCCGGGACAACAGCTCCTTAAACACTGAGTTCATCTGTCGACTAACCTCCTGAAAAAAGATTCGAGTACAAGTCTTTACAGTACAACTGCTTCAAATACAATACAGTGTACCAGCGATTGTTGGCGCATCGGTCTCAAGCTGCTCAAATTCCAATGACTTCAACGGGATTGTGTCCGACAATGCAAAAGAGGAAGCATATGCAGTGCAACTACAGATACAGACTGGAAGTTTAGCTGAACTACAATCTCATGTCACGTAATGCAACTTGAAACACCACATTAGAGAGGTCAGATCCGTGAGCTTTTTTGATTGCTCAAAATATTAGGCAAATGTACATTTTTAGGACGTCAATATTGCTATAAAGCAGAGAACAGAGCACCCGGTTAAGATTTAGACAAGTTATATAGTGAATTGTTTACTTTTTAAATGATACTGTTTTGTGGGCGGGCTCTTAACGAACGCATCTGCATGCGGTGCAATTCCACATTGTTTAGGAGTGGTGTGAGTGCCCCATGAGCTTTAGACATCACGGCCACCAGGAGAAGCTAGTGTTGTGTTTATTTCTGCTCATTGGGAAACAAAGTGAAGCTGTACGATGGGAAGAAAAATATTGATTGTTGAAACATGGATACGCAAAAGTATGTGAAGTTCACGGCGTACATTCCTTAAAAGATGTCCGGGAGTTTTGTTTAGTGCCTTAAATTGTTCTGGAAAGCGTTGTGTTTTCCAAGTCTGGCTGACCAATTGGAAGGATTGCCTGCAGATCTGATTTTACTAGTTGTCATTTGATGCATGTTAGTGACATTCACATGCCCCAAAACATTACGATTTGCAAAATTAAATCATTTTGTTTGCATTGCTTTAAGGCCGTACTCCCTTTCATGGCGGTCTGAACTTTTAAATGCAGAGATTTGGAGACATAGCAGTACTCTAAAGAGCTATTTTTAGAAGTCAATATTATTTCTTAGCCAATGATATATCATACAACGATATTGGTCAATAAATGAAACAATAAAATGATCAGACCTTGTCGATATGTACTGTCTGTCTGTCTGCAACTCCTACTGGCCTCAGAGTGTCTAAAGTGTGTCTGCGCTCTTGATGTCTAAAGAGAAAAATAAAAGGAAAGTTATTGTTGAAATTTTTTTTTCATATTCCATAGTATAAACGATTACAACCTTTCAAAGTGCTGAGGCCAATAATTCTGACCAACACTTAAAAGTTATGAGGAACTATTCACAGTGCATTCAGTAATTTAATGTAAAAATCCTTACAAATCAACACTTTATTTCACATTTTACAAATTTTTGGTCACCAAGTCCTTCAAATATTTTAGCACGTACCGGTAAATCATATTCTCTTGACAAGGTCAAGACAATAAGTGTGTCTCGTGTTGTTTTTCCATCTGAAGGAGAGTGAAACTTACTTGAGCTTTTTTTTCTTGCCTAATTAAAGTAATATTTTGATTAGATAGTCAAAATCTGAACAAGCGGGTGAACAATTAAAGTCTTAAGATGTATTTGTGTTGGAAGTCAACACATTACATTTACAACACATTACATTTATTTATTACCATGATTTCTCTATTATTGAACTGACTGAACTGGCCATTTTATTGGGTACACCTTGCCAGTAACGGATTTTCACCCAATCTTCCAGTTATATTGCCAACCAACTAGTGGAAACAGCATCATATAGTTGTACATCCATGATACAAATCTCCCATTCCACCATATCCACATGGACTGAGATTTGGTGACTGCGGAGGCCATTTGAGTACAGTGAAGTCATGCAGGTGTACCTAACAAAGTGTCCGGTGAGTGTGCATGCTTTTCTTTGTTAAGGTCGAGTTGTCTAACAATCACCACTTGCTATCCTCATACCCTGAGAGCTGGCGTGTGACTGCAGTCGCCTGAGGAGGAAGGATGAGTCTGCCCTCGGGCACCTGCAGCGTGAGCTTCCGGATGGGGCTGCCACTGCCAGTGGTGCCCCCAGCCATGCTGTTGCTGCCCCCACTGGATGTCCTCTGTCGTCCGGGCAAAGACGCACTGTCACTGTTAACACGCATGCTGGGAGAACAACAGTAAACACACGTAAGTTCGCAGTGAGGCTGAACAAACAAGCAGCAGAGAAATATAAAAGACACAACACCGAGTGCTATGCTCAGACTGCTGCTGGTCCTCTGCAAGGTTTCCTGTGCTTCCGCCTCGGCTCTCTTCCTTCTTCCCACGATCCTTACGATCCGTCCTGAAGATTAGAAACGTTATTGTCGTGATGTGAAACATGTGAAACTGATGTTCTTCAAGTTTATGATTAAATTTTCTCACCCCTCTACAACACTGATGTATTTATGTGGAATCAGGCCTCTCACTCCTCCCACTTCCCCCCTCCACCAATCAGCAGAGGCCTTACTATGTAGTAGGAGGTGGTCACCCTGCTTGAATGACAGCTCGGCTGCAGAACGTGCAACATAATCAAACATGGCCACAGCCTCACATTCTGCACGCAACCCGTAGACGAACAACAACAAAGCCAGCGGCACAA
This sequence comes from Danionella cerebrum, assembly GCA_007224835.1. Lineage (NCBI taxonomy): Eukaryota > Metazoa > Chordata > Actinopteri > Cypriniformes > Danionidae > Danionella > Danionella cerebrum. The sequence goes on from SRMA01024030.1 coordinate 18,822, forward strand.
AATTCACCCAACATAAAGCATGGCAACAGAAAAAGGCCATACACCAAATTCCAACACAGAACACACAGATACATGTAAGTGAGTGACTGGTTAAATCTTTCACCGTCTCCATTAAATGTGATAAATTGATTTTCTTACCGTCCTCACTGGGAGGATGTTCAGGGTCTCCCTCACCTTCCTCCGTGATGGGTTCACTAAAGTAAACAAAAAGCAATTACAGGCTTCACTATTGTGACTAATGGTGTGGTTTTGCATCGTGTATTAAACTTTGCATTCCATTTGGCACAGATAGGAAATAATTTTCCTTAAATATTGTCCCAAAAACTAGGCGACAAAGTTTCCCAGTGGCGGAACCAATATTGTGGAATGCTCTTTAAAAATTAAATTAGAAATGCCTTGATATAAAAAAAAAAAACACTCCAGAAGCAAGTAAAATGTTTTGTATAAACTCGCCTTCTCCAGCCTGATTTTTCAGAACAAAAGAAACAATTGCCGGAGATGCTACCACTCTAGAGTCTGCTTCTAAAGGTGGCTATAAGGATTATTAGGATTAACAATCTCCATCCCAGGATGTGCTTGTACTTTGGTCGACTTTTGGGACTCTTCAGATGTTGCCTTGTTTGTTTTACCATGGATTCCTTTACGAACAAGACTCAGTTTGATTGGATTTCACACTACAGGGATGTCAACATATCCTTGTAAGTTTAAACCAGGAAGTACCAAGAGTGGGCTATGCAGATAATGAAGACATGTCTCACCAGTATTCCTGCTCCAATGTCATGCATTTCTCATAGACAGGCCCAGGGAGTTCAGAAGGTCCTGGGAAAATGCTCTCATGATGGAGTATCATGGTCTTGACCAGATCATTTATCTGAGGAGCCAGGGTCACTTCATCCCCGGCCATCTCTGCCCCCCTGAGCAGACTAGGGCCGAAGCACACAGCCAGGTTATAAGGCTGCATCATGTTCTCGTCACTATACTGAGAGACGCTGCATAGACACAGGAAGACCGCTTACAGCCCAATTCCCAGAATGAGACTTGTGTAGAAATATAGAAACTTACTGGTGGAGAAAAGCAAAGAGGTAACGCATCACTATGACGAGGGGTCTGGGGAAGCATGAAGTGATCGTCTTCATCTGCGTGACTTTTTCTGCCATGTTTTCCATCTCTGAGGGAAGAGTAGGGTTTAATTACATCTGGATTATATAGTAGATCAATTTGAAAAATTACATTCAAATTTAGGCTGAGTTCCATTTCCCCCACCTACCCTTAGCCCCATGCCTACCACTTATCTCTGGAAACCGGGGGCTAAAAGGAAGGGCTGAAAATAAACACCTATGAATTGGGACACTCCTACAAAGCCATGGTAGTCAACCAAATGGTTCTGAAGGATCAGCAAATGAATTCCTTGGGGTTTTAGAGTTTTTGGCTCAGATCATGGGTTCCACTGAGAAAGCAAGACCTGACAAAATGTGGTTATTACTTCAAATATAAGTCGCTTTGGATAAAACCATCTGCCAAATGCATAAATTGTAAATTTTACAAACGTTACATGGCTACTAATGGCACCCATTCCTGTAAAACTATTTTATTGTGATTTTAATTACTTTCATTGACCCAAGCACGTACATGGGACATAAAATCAAGCATAAAAAGATGGTTTTCATCATTTTTATACTTTTAGAAATATTTACCTACATTTGTTAGCTTGCAGCCATCTTGACTCTTTGTTTTCAAGCGTGGTTCAATTGATCCCAATAAGAACAGATGGCTACACACCTCTTTGTCTTAGCCCTTCCCCTTTATTCATAAGAGAATTGGGACACCTCTTCACCCCACGAGTAGGTACAAAATAAAGGGATGGGGATAAGTGAGAAATGGAAAAATTAAAGACATTAACAATCCCGAAGTTCTGCTTTTTAATGCTGGAGCACCAGCAGAACCCTGGGTCCCTTGACTAGGAATAATTAAGATAATGGATGGATGCATCTTAAAACATTTTTTTTTATTTGAGTTGAAAGGCCAAAAAAAATTAAAGGCCAATTAAAAATATAATTTTGGTTGCTTGATTGAGATTTTTAATAAACACAACGGATTGAATAAAAATATGAATTACTTAATAATATTAATTAATAATAACTTTTAAATATTTAGAAGCTAATAAAACCTTGTGAATGCAGATATTAAAAAATGGCAGTTAATCAAATGCAGTTAAAAAAATAATACTGGGGATTCAAAACTGGTTCTTGGGGTTTTGTGAGGGACAGAGATTAAAAAGCCTCTTACGGACACACTCCATGAGCTGACTGAAGCTCTCCTCGGGGAACAGAGGCTTTTCCAGACCTCGGAAATAAAGCTTCAGGACTCCCGCCACAGAATCAATATCACTCTCACTGTCAGTGAGTGGGTCTTCTCCTAAAAATCCCCCCCAAAACCCAGAAATTAAAGCAAGAAGTGTAACTCAATTTCAGTTTTCAACTGCACATGACCACAAAAGTCACTGACCAGACAATCAAAATATGTGGTTTATTTCCAGAAAACACCTTTTACACAGTATTACCGGTAACAATCCTACCTCTTTCAAATGCATCCCTTATATGATTGACTTCAGTTTGTGATCCAGGAACTCTGAAAATGCCTTCGTGATGCAGACCTGAGCAACAACAACATTTACAGTCACTCATACAATAAATATTCAGTCTTTTATGCAAACAACATACAGAGTTAAAGATGCTCGTAGTTCCTACACACCAGACAAATCATCAGCTTCCGGCACTATACACTTAAAAATCAACTCATAGTTTAAAATTAATTCTGTTTGTATTAATTTATAGTTTTGACATTTACTGCGCTGCTTTGGAACAAGTTTAAGAAGGGGAAATTTCAATTTCAGGAGAACAATCACTTTTAATTCCTAATAAATGTACTTCAGCCATCAAATATTTCATTACGAAGAAAAATTATGGTCAAAAACTGTGAATAAAAAAAAAAAAAGGACAAGAGCGTTTGCTGTTGGCAGGTTTACCATGTAGGTTGATAAAGCGAATGCAGCTCTCCACCACCAGGGGGATCTGTTGTCCTGAGCTCTGAACGAATGAGGGAAACATTGGATATAATTAACAAATATTCTATAAATATTATAAGCACAAGTCCATTTGAATTAAGTCATTGTTCATACGGCAGAAAATGAGGAAGACTGCACAGAAAGAGTGCAGAAATATATTGGTTTGCCATTCTTTTGCTAAAAAAAAAAACAGAAGCTTGCATGAGAGGAGGAAGAGTATACCTGAGTCCTGGACATCCGCCTCCTCCTTCTACACTCACAGGCAGCCAAGCAAGAAGAGAGAGAGAGAGGCAGGAGCAACGTACGAAGCAGGTGGTGATCAGAAGCAAACAAAAAGCAGAAGGAAAAAAATGGAGAAAGACAAAAGCAGAGAACAATGAGTTTAGATGAACAGCAAAGTGTTAGGAAGACTAACGTGGATCTGTATATTGCAGAACAATATGCATTAAATGTTCTTTGCTCAAAAGTACACAAATAGTACCCTCCCCAGTACTCCAGGGGGTTAAAAAAAAAAAATCTATTTATTGTATGATTTTCATGCCAGTGAGCAGGGGTAGAACACATTTAAAAAATAAAAGATGAATGAACTCAAATTCAGTATGAAAATGCCCCTCCCTCATTAGTCACCAATTAGCAAATTTAGAAAAACATGCTTCATGCCAGTTTCAAATTGAAATCCGTCCAAATACAACAGTAAACAACATTTAGGAAGAGATTCATATTTGAAATAAATGTTACAGTAGCTTAATCCGCAATGTCCACGTCACTTAGCCTCCAAAAAGAAGATTTAATTTGCCGCACCCACTGATCAAAAATGTTGTTTGCAAGCCAGTTATTTGGCTTCGTCTGCATTATCCAATTATTAGTGTTTTAATGAGAGCACGCATCCAATAGATTTACTGTCCACTCAAGATGAAGAGATCGAGCAGCCCCTGCAAATGCACACTCCATCATGAACGTGTGTGAGAATGGACGAGTGACAGTGAAGGCAGATGGCAGAGCAGTAATACTACAGGCCTGAGCTCCAGAGAGACTCATGCGGGGAGTCTCAGAGAACAGAGTAGCCCTGCTGAAACTACTAGCATGACAACTCAGCACACATGCTAGCAGTTCCATCGGGCAAAAAGTTGACCAACAAGATTGGTGATTTAGTTTGAGTGAGTACAATCACAAAAAAGACCACTATCCTCTTGAACTGGTTTTATTTCCACATTTTTATGTAGACAGAGAATAGACACAGTTATACTAATGTGGGAAAAGGGAAAAATGTTATTTAATTAGTGCTGGACAGAATTTACTGTCTTTTTATTATTATTATTATTATTATTATTATTATTGAAAGTCTACAATTTCTGATTTTTCCGATTTTTGTTTAAGAGATTCATGCACCTTTTCAATCAGTTTTCACCATTTTGTGTGCATTTACGTCCATGTTTGGTTTTTGAAAGCAAGAATGTTCTAAAGTCTTTTGAAATTTCAATTCTTATTGATGAAAAAAAAAATCACATTAAATATAATTTTTTTTTCAAGATGAAGCAAAATCGTGAAGACTTGCTGCCCTGCTCCAAAGAGAATAAATCCAGAATAAAGAAGGCTAATATTGATGAGTTAGACTGTTGGTGGTACGGTTGTATTGCTGTGACGGTCAATTTAGCCAATTCTGGTTAAGCAATTTTAGGACAGAATGCTATTAGGATTTGGAAAGATAACCATAACAAATAATGAATAGTGTTTTTTTATTTTCATTGTCAAGATAATTCAAAAGATATTTGTATTTTTTTATTTTAAACAAAATGTGTCTGCTGTTTTTTCCCCAACTGGCTCAACTATAGTAACAACCCAAAAGCATGCTACTGTCACATTCAAGCTAGCGCACACATGCTCAAAATACGTCATGACACACAGGTGAACACATTGTTGGCTAGAGCATAGATTATTAGGCTGAACAAATGCCTGGAGAGAAAACTGTCTCGGCCAATTTAATAAGCAGCCATGTCACATTATGGAAATAGCGTAGCACGTCATCTCAAATAAGACTGGCATTTGTAAAACAATCATGCACACCATGCCAGTGTCTCTAACCTTTCCCTGGGAGCATGAAGTGATTAAATTATCTCCATACATGTTCTCTTTATGTACTGTGCCATTTCCTTGTAGAATTACAAGTGAACTGACTATGCAGCAGGGCGTTTTAAACTTAGTATTCTTTACAAAAGTAGGCTTTTTAAACAAACTAAATGGTTATTCAAAAGCCAATAAATGGGTAATTAACAGTTTTTTACTGTTCATAGAGGTTGAAAAATCAAAAACCTTGGCGAAACGATCGTCCCTTTCTCTGCACAATCAGTCTGTGTGACACAAACAAGCGGTCCTCTCTGATTTGGCAAAGTTTTGCATATTCGCGTAAATTACTCTTTCAAACCACAGGGAGCAGATGCCATTTTAGTACAAAATAAACAGATTTTCATGTTGACTTAAAACAACTCAATATAATACATGAAATTACATCCAGAATTCAGTGAGTCTATGTTACATTTATACAAAAAATAAAAATAACTATGCCTAAAACCATCCGCTCTTTCCTCACATCAGGATTCGAAAGGATAAGGGTCATAAAAAAAGATCAGAACCACAGAACTGGAACATACTCAAAGAGAAGCACAATGAGAGCAGCACCAAGGTTAAGAAAGCCATGGAAGGAAGGGGGTAAAAGTGTGTTAAACAACACAATCTTTCAGAAAGAGAGAGAGAGAGAGAGAGAGAGAGAGAAAGGGTCAATCGACTGGACGCAAGGACTCAGGGCAGTACCTGGATGAAAGAGAGCATATCTCCAGAGAAGAGTTTGTGGTTGTACTGGGAGCAGGGCCTGGCTTTCCGCACACGCACTGCTCTACCAGGCTGCATTCTGGGAAATATATACACCGGCACTCCACTGTGACACTATGGCATCAGTGTTTCCATGCAAAACATGCTAACATCACAATAATGTGCATAGAACAAGCCACAACACAACAGACACATGCACTTCAGCGCGTGCTTGGATCAAAACACGCCATACAGCCGCACACAATCAGTGGTTTGGTCTCCGTTAGGATTCCAACTGATCAATAAATAACTCAATGGATTGGTTTTCATTTCTGCTGAGCGCACACAGGCCGGCGGCCAGAAAACCAGAGCAGATGTTTGCAGGATTGCGGCCAGTGTATGCATGTGTGAACAGCACATGATCACAGAGGGACAGATGGGGTTGGGAGACGTACCTGGAGGGATCACTATCAATGGCCTCAGCTGTAAAACAGAGTGAGAAGGAAATTAGCTGAGAGGTACATCGTCACACAGCTTACATCACTATACAAAGTGCTGAAGATGTGTTAATACCCTGTTTTCAACCAGATAAACTAGCTTCCATATCTATCCCTTAGTCCTACCCATCAGTTTAGTTCATTTGTGTGAGCTACAGGGGTGTCCCAAATCTTTTTCGCTCCTAGATATATCTGAACATGCACTTCAAAATGAAAGCCCAGTGAGACCAAAGAGACCCAAAGTAAGCTATTTTATCATTTATACATTTATAATGTGATTAAAATGATTAAATCATTGTTTTTGTTTAGATTTTTAGTCATATGGCCACATTTAGGTCCGTAAAAGTAATTGAAATCACAAAACTTGGTAGTTTATTTACCTCAGCTACACAATAGAATAGAGTATAGCATGTCTTTTGATTATGCTTTATCATTTTTAAACCACCAGGACTGAGATCCTTGAGAAAATGACATATACGGCTTCGTAAGGGTGACCCAGTTCATTAGAGTATACCTCCAGTTCTTGTTTTCAAGGGCTAAGGGATAGGTCTAAAAAATAGAAATCAGTCTAAGAAACATTTTTGTAGAGTGGAACACTTATTGAAAATGGAGGAAAAAATTAGATATTTATCCTTGTCTTTCATTTATTTAAATGTAAGGGCTGCGATGGACTGGCAACCTGACCCGGGTGTACCCCCGACTCTCAATGCGCGCAGGAGATGGGCACCGGCAGAACCCCGTGACCCCAAAACTGGAATAAACAGGTTGAAAAATGAATGAATAAATGCAAGGGATTCCTTTGAAGCTTGTATCTAGTCTTGTAAAATAGCTACTGCGAAAAATACTATTTTAATAATGAAAACTTTAGATTTTGATTTGGCAAATAGTAAAATAAATTCTTTTCTAGTACAAACACAAGGTGCCCTGCAAAGAATCATATTTGTGGATACTTTGTTTGCTTTAAATAGGGCAACCACTACTTCACTGCACAAACCCACTGAGATTTTTCACACTTCCGGTGAGAAAGGAACCATACTGTATATAACTTTTTGCCTAAACATTGACTACGTAAGATTAACAAATATAGTTGCACTTCCTGTCGATGCTTTCAATGAGGCCGGTACTGAAGTTCTGAAGTGGGTGTGAGAAAAATAGCTATTCAAATAGTAAAATATTTATTGATCCATCAAAGATATGGTTAAATACTTTTCCTTATCATATCAACAAGACTTTTCACAAACCCACTTTCAGTATTGTCTCTTTGTGGCTGAAGATTTGGAGCGGCTACTTACCTTTCTGAATGGCGTCTTTAAGCAGGTCATGCTTGGCTTGAAGTTTCGAGATCAGGGAGCTGCCGCTCACATGCTCCTTCACTTTCTGAAAAGAAAAGAAGATTGAGTCATCAAGTCGATTCATTTTTTTGTTACTGTCAATAGAGAAAATAAATAGTTTCATTTGATTAGCTCAATTCAGCTCAGATCTTTTGTTCATCATTTAACAAACCCAATCGATAGGCCAAATTTAGGTAGTTCGAGCCGGATAAATATATCCAGATTTTTGGATTTGAGCCATTTGTTCATCACATGACACTCCTTACATGACAAAATTAGTAAATTTGAACAAGAAAAAAATACTTCGTAGTGACCATATATTCATTTGTTTAATTGTGCCTCATTTAATAAACGTATTCATGTATTAATTAACAATTGAACCAAATTTTCTACAAAAGAAAGTGCTAAAAAAAACACAACTCCAACTACTAATGACACTTTACCCTACATCACAACTTTACCGTAAAATAAAAGGTTTCAGTGTCCTGCTGGTTGGCTCTGCGTTTTGCCAGGCTAGGTTTTGCTCCTGTGCCCTCTGTAGAGCTCTCCACTGATGTGGGGGCAGAGGCATCTGGGGTGGGGTTGCAGTCATCATCACAAATGCTCTCCAGAAGGTTTGAGTGGGTTGTTTTCATCGTCTTACTGACCTGAAACAAGTTCAATAGTGTGAAAGGAAAGCCAAGTTGATCCATGAGAAGACCAAAGTAAACAGAGTGACAGATTTCACCTCATCAGTTTCCAGTGTTATAGATGCCAGTCTGGACTGAAGCTGTTGGAATCTGGTCTCAAGCTCATACCTCACCTGGCCTTCTGCACTCACCTCACACACCTGCCACCCAAAACAGAGAATTTCATTCCTCATAACTGCACGCACAAGATTTGCGGCCATTCGCGACTGTTACCTGATCTCCTTCATGGGGATGGTACTGAAAGCGGAAGGGCAGGCAGAAAGCCGTGTTGTGGGCCTGGAGTAATGAGTCTCTGTCCTGTCCCTGATTGAGTCCAGTCAGTGCTGAGTCAACCTGCTGAAGGCCGTTTTTCATGTTTTGTACAATTCTGGTTTTGTTGGAGAGATATCCACGTATAACCCGCGTCACAGACAGGTGGTACCCCAGATCTGTGCACTGCCAGCCAGGAAAAGGAAAGAAAAGTGGAAACACTGACATTTTTTGAGAGATCCACTTCTATGTTGATGTTTGTAAACATCAACAGGGAATCATCATATACAACAGCCGCAAAATATGGAGTACCACAAGGCTCAGTCTTAGGTCCAACACTATTCTCTATATTATTTACTTATCTATATGGTGCCAGTCTACAATATTTTTAGTAGTGATGTTATAGCAAATTTCACTGCACTTCACTGGAAGTTATCCGATTGTATCACTGATATAAAAAACTTGATGAGAGATCGAGAGATTCTTATGCTGAACTCAGAAAAAACTGAAATGTTGCTCATTGGCTCAAAAAAAAACAGACTCAACATCTCTTTTGTCAAACATGGTGTTTGTTTCTCTAATATGTCCTCATTAGTAAAAAACCTTGGAGTTTTAAAACTGCATTCAAAGGTGCGGAACATTTCCACCTTAGCAGATGCAAAAAAGTTCCTCAAGAATGGATTACTGATAACACTTTATTAGCAGGCTCTTCAGCTTACTCCTTAAATAATGCACAGGTAGTCCAGAACAAGAAAGTATGATCATACAACACAATCTGCTTATGCCTGTGTAGTCTCTTCCCGCAGTGGTGTGTGCGCCAATCACACTGGCTGTTTTGAATTAGGTAGAAATTATGCAACTCGACCTTAGTACCATTTAATTTCTTAAAATAACATGCAGGTTTCAAAGCGGTTATTGAAATTTGGGGTTTTAAATGAAAACCCCAATAATCATAAGTTATGACATAATTTGCAAGATAATTCAAATGTGAGGATGCACAACCATATTTCATGTTTGTTTTAGAGACTCCCAATCCATGCCATTTAGTGAGGGAAAAGGTGATAACCCTTTGAAGTACAAGATAAAGGAGGATTGTTTTCGCAAAGTTGTTCTTGAAAAAGTGTATACGTTTTTTTATTTAATTTTCACAGTCTAAAAAAAAAACGTTTTTCTCAGTTTGGGAAATTTTTTCAGTTAAAAAAAGTTTTTTAAGTAGTATTTTTAAAATGTCTGTCTGTTGTTTGGCTAATGGGTCGATTTAAAATGAAAAGAGAACTAAAACCTAAAGTCCTAGAGTGTCTAGATAGTTGAGTTCCAGCTACTCACATCAATCAGGGTGCAAATGTCTTGCAGATAGTATTTATTCATAGATGCATTGGCTGCAGCCAAGTTGAGCAAGTAGTCGTTACGAGCTTTAGTGCACTTCAGCTGAGTTTCCTGTACTTTGCCTTGTCTCTGAAAAGCAAACACACATCGAGTGGAAACTGTAGCTTGGTGTAAGAGACAAAGTGAGATATTACTCTTCCTGTGCCATCTTCACAGAGCAAAGCCCCGGAAGTCACAAACTTTCATGTTCAAAACCACAGCTTTTACCTTCTCCATCAATCTCTCCATTTTCTTCACAGAACTGCGCCGTTGCCCTGCTGATTGGATCAGGCCAAGGTCAGCTGACTTGCCAGTCTGCTTTTCCTCCAATCGAGTGGCCTCTTTGAGCTTCCCTTCAGCTGCCAGACAATCTATGTGATACTGGTGATATGTTTTCAAAGCCTGCAAGAGACGTAATTCATACAATGGATATAATACTATGAATAACAGATATAATCATTAATATCAGCTGTAGCTTTTTCCTTTATAATACAAATACCTGTTCATTTTTCGTTTTCGTCTATGTATAAAAATATAATATTTTTCTAGTTATATATTTTAGCTAAATTTGAGATTTTACAGTTTACCTCTCATGACACCAATCGATATCACCCTTGCAGTATTTAAGAAGAGAGAGAACATCCCCTAACTGGACTTTTAAAAATGTATTTTAAATAGAAAAATGTTATTAATGGAAAGTATTCACTGAAATGCTACTGGTCTCATTGGAATCAACGATTTATGCTAAGCTATGCTAAAACTGCTATCCCCAGATCTGGAGAGTGGCTGACTACATTTCACAATGGTAAAATACTACTTTTTTATCTCAAGGTGAAATAGAGAGTTTATGTAAAAAAAAACAAAAAAAAAAAAACAAGTCTGTAGTTTTGACCTTACAGATCTGGCCTGTGCACAATGTCCAGAAACCATGGGACAAGGGGGTGGTTATAGTAAAGATTTCAGCCTGCCTTGTAAAAACACAACTTGAATTCATGCCTAAAGAGCATGACCATTGAATTTTAAAAAGAAAAAAAAAATGTAGCCTTAATGGAAAACTCTTCACTAAAATGCTACTGGTCTCATCGAAATCAATGATCTAAGCTAAGCTATGCTAAAACCACGATCCCCAAATCTGTGCGATCACTAAATATTTTCCAAAATGTAAAAAAAAACCTTTTATCTAAAGGTGAAATGGAGAGGTCATGTAAAAAATAAAAAACGTTTGATGTTATAGAACTGACCTGAGTACACAATGGGAGAAGGGGTGGCTATAGTAAACATTTTAGGCTGCCTTAAAATCTCCAAATATGATCACCATGCGGAACTTAGTCAAGTTTATAACTCTTTCTTTGGGCAGAGATATTATGTAATTCAGAGCTGTTGCCATTTGGACTTTTTCAGTTCACTGGAGCATGCTCACAGAACAACTGCTTCTGACTTACCGTCTGCAGCTCCGTGGTGACTTTCAAAAGCTCATCCTGCATCTGCAGTCCCACCTCTTTGCTCTGAAACGGAGAATGGAGTTTGTTAAAAGCAAAGAGGATGTCTGGTAGAGGGAGAGAAGGAAGGGATAGATATTTGTGTACCCGCTTGGCCAGGCGGTGTGTGTCCTCTATGCAGTGTGAGAGTCGCTGTGTTAGTGTGTTTCCACAAAGCTCACTCATGGAACTGTGATCTCGACTCTCCTGCCGAGTCTGGGTTAGCAAAACAGACCAGCACTGAGCAACTGAGAGGTCCATCTGCTCCTTCCTGAAAAGACAGAGAAGCAACGTAAAGAGAAGAGCTGATAAAAATACGATGAATACAGAAACCATTTTAAACTGTGTTACAGAAGGAATCTGTTGAACAAAAAGTTCCCTCAAAGAGAGAGAGAGAGAGAGAGAGAGAGAGACTACTGAAAAAAGTTCTAGTTTCACTACAGTCCAAATGGTTTTGTTTCTTTAGAAATCTCCAGAAAGCTCTGTCTTGTGACATATGAAGTCCATCGGCAACACCCATCAGTTAAAAATGACACATTTAGCTACAATCAGTTTTTCCAAAACGTTTACATGGTTTATGGTTTTAACCAATCATATTATTAGACTGGAAATTGGCATCAATCAGCTTTCTCCATTTGTTAAGCCAAAGTGAAAGAAGCCCAATGTCATACTGCCCAACTTTAAGTGAACATAAAACATTTAAAGCTCGATACCAACATGTTGCTCTTTTGAAAGCATTTGTAACAGCCAACGCTTTAGGCAGATACATTTTTGTTTCTTTTCAATTTGTAAAATTCAAAGTGAGCGAACAAAAGAATCAAAACAGCAACAATTGTTATAGATACACTTCCACATAGTCTGGGATTTTGTAGGATTATAGTCCGGTGTGTAATCAACCAATTACACCAAATAGTCATCAATTGAAACGTTGAAACCCAGTCATGAACTAAAACAGAAACAGGTGTGTAGGAGGCTCAAAACATGGTGAGGTTGAGAAAGACAGTTTCTTGTCATGACAAGATTGAGCACAGCAACAAGAAATAAGGTCCCAGACAACGATTTTAAAGCAGACTATGGTTTCAAGCCACATTGTTCAAGGGCTTTTGAAGAAGCACATAGAAAAGAGCAACGTCAGGGATCATAAACGCATTGGTCAGCCAAGGACACATCAAGCTTATTAACTGTGCATGAAAACATAGGAACTGGAGTGCAGAAAATGGCAGCAGGACTGATTAATCAAAGTATTTGCATGTTCATGAGGCAGTTTGTTCATCACAGACTATACAATTAGTTTCTGCAAGGAATAGTGAAGCATGGTGGAGGATCCTTGAATGTTTGGGGCTGTATTTTCTCAATGTTAATCCATCATACAATGACACCTAACATATAGCCAAAGTCATTAACAAACCTCTTAAGTGCAAGGAAGAATAAGGAGTACTGGAAGCATTGGCAGGGCCCCCATAGTCTGGGATTACGTAAGGGTGTGAGAAAGCATTCTTTGTTTACAGGCTTTTTTGAGAATTTTTTGCACATAACTCTGATATTTATTAACGGATCCAATCCAAACTGATCCAAATTCACAAACGGATCCAATCCAAGCTATAAAAAAATACATGGAATAAGTTTGGAACGTGTTATCGTAAATAAAAAGTAAATTGCAAGTTACCTCTTCGTCTTAAATTTCTCACTGAGTTTCTCTAGAGAGCGAGCGTACTCAGCCTCGATCTCCCCTCGTCTGCGCAGGTACTCGCTCAGATCCTGCAGCTGCTGTGTCTTCACCTCCAGCTGCGCATCCAAGATTTTCATCTGCTCCGCGAGCTGTCCACGCACCTCTTAGTAAAGGAATCGGGAGCATGCTTTCAGCAACACCTCACATATGCTACTTTCTCAGAAATTGTGAACCTTTTTACCTTTAATTTGCGTCTCATACTCTGCCAAACTCCCCTTTTCTTTCCTCAGTTTTCCATGTGATGTCATGGTCTCCTTTGCTGGTGCAGAACTCTTCTTTACAGTGGGTTCTCGTCTGAAGTGACCATGCACAGATTGGATCCTCTTCACAAAGAAACTATTCAAATTCCTCTCTGGAAGTCTTTATAATCCAGAACAAGCTACCCATCCATTACAGACCAGAAACAAGCTCAGTCTGGAGTTCATAGTTGCCAAGTCAGTGCCCTCAGCAGAAATGGAACAGGGAAGTCTCTATGTGCATGTGTGTATCTTTGCGTGTTTGAAAGCACGGAGGAAATCCAAGCAAAGCAATGTGCCCTCAGCTCAGGGTTTGTGAATTCACAAGTTCGTTCTTACACCTGAGAATGCTGAATGGGACTGGCGGTTTTCTGCCTCGACGTCCTGAGATGGCGGCTAAACAAGAATGTCCTCGCCTGGAATAGAAAATGAAAACAAGAAGCAGTTTTAGTAAGAGAAGTGAAATGGAAAGGAACATGGAACGAGAGCAGATTTGAAATCAGGCTTCTGCTTGGTTAGTCTCAAGCATTTCCAGAAGATCAAATGGTTTAGTGAACAGAGCACACCTGCCCACATCCTGTTTGTCTTCTATAGCCTGTGTGTCATTCAGAAACATCCTGTTAATCCTCATATACATTGCACTCGTTTAAAGGATCACTCCATTTTCTGAACATGTGCACATTCTCCATTTCCTCCAAAGACCATTAGAGTTGTATTTCTATCAACTGAGCCGTTCTCCAGGTCTGGCGAGGACACTTTTAGCCTAGCTTAGCATAGATCATTGAATCCGATTAGACCAGTAGCATGTCAGTTAAAACTAGATGGCTTAAAGTTAGTGCACTTTTATGTTGGCTTGTAAAAAGTATAAAGTATTTTTTTTTATTAGGAAAACTGAATGGTTGCCAAGGTAAGATTTTGGTTGCTATGAAGGAGTCAGTCAGCTCATTCAAAGTTCCATGTCAATCAACCCCATCTCTCTATGATTTTCCTTAGCTGAGATAGTGATATGTCAAAATGGTTGCTATAGTAAACAGTCAGGTTGCTATGGAGGGGTCAGTGATATGATACATTGTGCCCTTTGTAACAATAAGTTATATAAACTAACCCCTGTGTCTTTGTCATTCTTTACCAAAGCTGAGTTAAATCAGTTGCTAAGGAAATTTTATTTGTTACTATGATAGGCATAAACAAACCCATATTTCTTTGTTTCGTCTTCGTATTTTTCGTATGGTAAACTTTACCTAGATTGAAAAAAATATTCACAGTAGTCTTGTCTTTTTCTTTTTAGTTGCTCCCTACACTTCACCACAATCCAATCAGACATGCTATGACCCACTTTTGAGTCGTAACCCAGCGGCTGAGAGGCATTGTTATGTATCATGAATTAATAAGTCTTATTAAAGACCTTGAACACATCAGACAGTGAAGGGGGTGGTCTCTTATGCAAGCCTGTATCAAATCATGAGGCTGTTGAAGTTGTCGGGTGGCAGGGTAAATTTGTGGAGGACTTACTTTGAGCTGCACCAATAATGGCAGTGGGTCTTATAAGATGGTGGAGGGACCTGAACCTGATAATTATTGAACAGGAGAACTCAAACATGCAGACATCGCAAGAATTTACAAGAGTTAGTTGAAGGGGCTGCTTTACCAAAGGGGAACCTCATTGACAACGAGCTCAAGAGACTTCAGGCTGTCATTGATGTTACAAAATATTAAGAGCTGGGGTGTTTGAACTTTTGTAAAGTTTTGTTGTCATTACGCTTAAAACAAAGTAAACACAGTTAGACAATAAATTACTTCAGCTAACTATGAGTGGGGGAAAAAGTTTTTGGTTATTTTGCCACGGTATATAAACTTGAGCCCAACTGTACCCCTTTCCTTCACTGCAAAAGTAGAGGCAGCTATCTGGACAAAACTTGGATGTCACATGGCAAAAATCACATAGCATTATTCCTGCTTAACAAAGTATTACTACTAATGAAAAAAAACCATTCCATTTGAAAACAGCTGATTTGTTTTTACTTTTCAAAAAAAAAAAGTCAGATGTGAGATGCAATGTGTTACACAGAAGCAGTTCCATGACAAATAAAAACAAGATTCCACTGTCTACAGATGGGTTAAGCCCCAGACACTCAATGAGGAGCCCCACCCACATCACCCTATTGGTTGTACTTGTACATGTTAACCCAAACCCTAAATCTAAAGTCCTTATTGAGCATGAAAGTGACATCATGATTCAACGTTCAGTGGGTGTGGCATACCTATATGCAATCTGCAGTCAGGGTACTTAGGAACAATTCGCCGCTCATCAATGTCATATCAGCATCCATGCAACGGACATGTGTGAAGTGAAGTGTAGCTGTTTCAGTGTTTGTATCAGTGAAGGAAAGTGGGAATTCCCACAGCATCAGACCTATAGCAACCAATACACATCTCGACTCGCATGCTCCCTGATATTTTTTATTCATTTTTAGAGACATTTTACTGTGGCCTAAATGGATCAGATCAATACAGTTTTTTTTACATTTTGACATTTTTTTTACATTTCTTTAGATGTTTATTTAACAATGTTCTACATAGTTAAAGCTTAATGTATACTTTTAAAATTTAGATAAGCGATTTAAATTACACAAGTGAAGTGTTTGCACCCATTCTTGCATTTCCTTTACAATTCACCCGGCAAATCCATTTGTGATCAGATTCACAGTTTAATCAAATTTTAAAATACATTAATATAATTATACAAAATTAATCAGCTTGATCCCAGTTAAATTTGATATGTTCTGATTACTGTGTTGCATTCCTTTTCAACAGATTCAATATCAAAAAAAGAAAATCAGACAGTCTGAGGATGAATCGGGGAGCGGTCATGACAAACTGCTCCTCAATATGTTTAGAGGTCAAAAGCCTCAGCCAGCCAATCAGAACTCAGCAGAGACTTCATTATGATAATGCTATTATTGATCCACATGAGTTGAATCAAATTTGAGAACAACAGGGATGACTTTTATTGCATTAGAGAAAACACCCAATCAGTGCAAAGCGTCAGCTGTTTGGCACGTACATAATCCTAGTAATAATTACTTTGTTTTAGAAAAATATATATTCTCCTAAAGGTTACAGGAGGTCACAAGACAGCAAAGAAGCCCCAGTCAACCACAGAATGAATTTGAAACTTCACAAACACACCAGCACGAAGTGAATCGGTTCTTTTCGGGTACATGTGCTATATCCAAGTAGAGTTGAGCCAGTAGAAGAAATGCCGGTGAAGCTATGGCTGAACATTGTGCCAGTTTAAACTTGATCTGTATTGGCTTTAGGAAACTGAGAAGGATTGGAGATCCATGGGATCAATCCTGTTTTACGCTCCCAGTGGAGGCTGGAAAGAAGCTGAGCTCTGGTCTTATCTCCCAAAGCAGAGGTCCACAGGGATCCCTAACGCACACAGCTACCAACGTGTGATCCCTGTTCTCTCATTGCCAAGGACTGACGAAACCGCTGCTGCTGCTGCACAAAGGCGCGGATAGAAATGGCTAAAAGTACCGCTACAGGAACAAAAAATAGCCTAAATGTGTCAAATTGGATTCTTTTCTGAAGCTTAAATACATTTTTTCATTTAACAAAATTATTTTTTATTTATCCTGAGCCTTTCATTCTCACAAGAGAACAGCAGAGAAGCTGCAGAAGAAGAAGAAAAGAACAGCCAATGAGGTGTGCAAAAGTTTACAAAATGTAAAGTGAGTGAACAAAAGAAAATCTTACATTTGTTGTTACTTTCGTTTGACTTTAAAACAGCAATAATTCTTACACTTGCACAAAGTCGGGTTGAAACCCAGTCAGAACTGAGACAGACATAGCTATGTGGGAGGTTTGAAACTGGGTGGTTTTGAAGAGTGAATTGATAGATTTGGATTTCTCTTTTGTTCGTTCACTGAATTCTGTTCATTGATAGAAAAAAGATGAGCATCTACATCACTCTAAATAAAAAATAACATTGCATCAAGTGATTTAATTTTAAACAGTACTCGGCAGTTTTTGTGATTTGTCATTGCAGCACAATTCATAATTCATAAAATGTTTGGCATGTGCTTATAAACGTTACATTAAACTTATCTTGAAAACAATACGTTGTAAGTTAAAAAAAGATAACAATATGAGTATTTTTGATAAAATTATAAATGTAACACACCGGTTAGTCAGAAAAAATAATATTTTTATGCTTTACACCATCGCCCAGCCCTTATTTTGAGAAATGAAAAAACTAACTCCATGAATCAATTCCATCAATTGCAAATAGTCAGAAGAAAGCAACACAACGTTCTAATTTAAACAAAGAAAACCAAAAACAACATACTTAAATTGCCATGTGAGCGAGACAGAAACCTTCCAGTAAACCACATCTTTAGTATCTACAGCACAGAACAGAAACTCATATGATGCAACTACTGATAATACATCACATATCCGCTGCACAGTTATTCTTCACAGAAGAGTTATAATTGGATCCAAACCAGCACAAATCAATGGCCGATAAATCCTTCATGGAATGCTATCCAGTGGCTACCCTGAAAACAGTGTTTTATTAGTCGTTATGAATATTCTGGAGAAATACAGAAATGCAAAAAAAATCATATGTGTTTTTATCTTTCGTTGTAGTGTTGTCAATAATATACTTTACGCTACAGAAAGTATTCACTTACCGGCCTTTAGACCCTTTTGAACTTAAGAGCAGCTATAATAGCTTCAACTCTTCCACTAAAGATTAACACGGGGTTTAGGAGTGTGTTTCTACAAAAGCACAAAGTGTGAGGTTATAGAGAGCTTTCCCAAGATTTCTGTAAATTCCATGCAAAATTTCATTTACTGTATTTCTGTTGTTTTCCACAAAATAGAGTTTAACTAAAACTCATTTCGAAAGGAGATAAAGAAATAATTAGCCAATGTGCCAGGTCCTACATAAACTGCCTTCTCACTCAGAATCTTTGACAGAATCTCAGAATTCCACGTATGTCTACGTGCAGCTCCAGTGACTAATATTTTATTAATTTAATCTATTTTTATAAATATAATACAAGATAAAACTGTAGTTATAAAGTATGATAAATGCATTTCTGCAAAAGCAATCAGCCAGAGACAATTAGTTAAATTATGATTTGCCCTGCTCTGATGGCTGCCCAAAGGGAGGGAACATCTCAAATGAGATCTTCGTAGCATCTCAATGGTTTCTTCTCATCTGCATTAAGCCAAGGAGATTAATCTCCTGCTTTTTAGCTTTGAAATCCCCCGAAGAACAACATTGTAATAATCTCACTCTCATTTTTACACATGTCCACAATGATCAGTAAGAAGTTTATTGTATTTCTTTAAGGTCTTTAATGGTTAGAGTTTGAGTATTAAATGTAGACTAATATTTTGCCTCATGACAAACAGGGCGGAGCGATAAATGAAAATGCTATATATTTAGTTAAAACTGAAAATGATTTAATGCTTAGCATGATCGCCAAATGTTTAGCACTCTTACAGCGTACCGAGTAACTAATGCCCGAAAAAAAAAACACAACAATTGGCTAAAGAAGAGGAAATGTAGAAAGAGGCTGTGTCCCAATCCAGGATCTAAAAGCCTCCTGAGGGTTATTCCTTCCCAGCCTTTAAGGCTACAGCTTGGGAGGAACCTCCGAAGGCTGCATTAACCCCTTGGTAAAATTTTAAGGACCCTTCGAGTTTTGCTGAAATGGAACAGCCTTGGCGCACTGTTGTGACGAAATTGGGCTTAAAATGCGTACTCAGGAGGATGCACACTTCTGGATTGGGACACAGCCATATACTCATCTACACTCACTGGCCACTTTATTAGGTGCACCTGTCCAACTGCTGTCCAATTTCTCATCTCACATGTTTTAGGCATGTAAACATGGTGCAGATGATCTGCTGCAGTTCAAACCGAGCATCAAAAAGTGGAAAGGACTTTGAACGTGGTATGGTTGGTCTGAGTATTTCAAAAACTGCTGATCTACTGGGATTTTCACAAACAATCATCTCTAATATTTACAGATGCCAAAGAAATGTCTTGTTGATGCCAGAGGAGAATGGCCAGACTGATTCGAGCTGATACAAAGTCAACAGTGACTAAAATAAAGACTATCGAAAGTATGCAGAAGAGCATCTCTGAATGCACAAAACATCAAACCTGGAGGCGAACAAGCAACAGCAGCAGAAGACCACACCAGGTGCCACTCCAGTCAGCTAAGAGCAGGAAACTGAGGCTACAAATTCACTAAGGCTCACCAAAATTGGGAGGTAAAATATTGAAAATACGTTGCTTGAGTCTCGATTTCTGTTGCAGCATTCGGATGGTAGAATTTGTCATGGATCCATCCTGCCTTGTATCAATGGTTCAGGCTGCTGCTGCTGGGAGTGGTGGTGTAATGGTATGGGGGGGGTTTTCTTGGCAGACTTTGAGCCCGTTAGTACCACAGCCATCCTGAGTATTGTTGCTTACAATGTTTATCCCTTAAACACAACAGTGTATCAATCTTCTGATGGCTACTTCCAACAGAATAATGCACCATGAATCACCTCAGACTGGTTTCTTGAACATGACAAGGAGTTCATTGTACTCAAATACCCTCCACAGTCACTAGATCTAAATCGTATAGAGCACCTTTGGGATGTGGAACGGGAGATTCACAGATCTGCAGTAACTGTGGGATGCTATTATGTCAAAATAGACCAGTACCTATGCCACAAAGGGTTGGGGCAGTTCTGATGGCAAAAAGGGGGTCCAACCTAGTACCATCAAGGTGTGCCTAATAAAGTGGCTCACCATACAAGTATTTATACACAATTTTCCCCACTTGTCCAATTAGTCAATTGATAAAAAAATAATTGCTGACTATAATGAGTGCAAACATCTTCTGGTCTGCCACATAATATTTAAAAAAATCAACATGGGCCTCCATAGCCAAAAATCCAGTCCTAGGTACAGGCATGTGCGCCAGCATCCCCTAACGAAATAAATGAGAGAATGACAAAATAATGACACACATCAAGTTAGGTTTCACTATCAACACATTGTATAACAAACAGAACGGTGTCCTGCAACTCAATACCTGACAATAGGGATTCACTTACATCCCCCCAACAAAATCATGTCCTTTTTATTGCAGACAGATAAAAAATTTACATGTTCACATCTAATGTGGATGAGTAAACAAGTAGATTTCAAAATGTGAAAAGAGCTGGAGACACTGGGAAACCCCTGGCAAATGACAGAATGTATAGAAGGGTATAGGTGGTGGAAGATAACAGCAGCAGAACATAGGGCTGACTGCATGATGGCAATCAATTCTGAGACAATCTGAAAGAGGAAGCTGCTTGCATTCATGCGCACAATCAGACATGCATGAACAATCACGAAGCCAGTGTCTGCATGTGATGAGCAGATCAGCTAAACACAAACTCCACAAATGAACATCAGAGATCCTACACAAGCTGACAATGTGTTTACAGTGGTCAATGATAAAGAAAGCCCAGTCTTACCTCATTCTTGGTTGTGCCCTTGCCTCTCACTGGACACAGAGCAGGCTGTGTTGGAGTCACACTGATTTCATGCAGTCCCTTTGATTTCACCCCCTCTGACACATTCTACACACATGACTCTCTCCCTCTCGGCGTGCATTGAAAATAAGGTGGAAGCTCATACACAAACACACTGGGCAAGAAGCGTGCACACGCAACACGCGCGAGCTCAAACACACTCTTCCTCTCAAGCAATCAGAGCGAATGTCATAATCGAAGCCACGCCCCCTTCTCCCCCTCCCCGCAGGCTCGCTATAAATACTGGGATGGATATGAATATGCCTTCTTGTTCTGAAGGCTTTCCCCCCCTCCCGCGTTGCTCCATCTCTCATTCCTAATATTCACTGTCTGTGGCCATGAAACGCTTCTCTGATGACCTTGCATTGTGCTCGCCGAACAGAAAACCCCTATATATGTACACATTCAAGATTAATACAGTCATGAATTTGATTACTATTGTTGCTGACGGTAATTGTTTCGAGATACCGATAGCTAAGAGATAAATAAACAATAACCGACGCGTCCGTAAAACAAGCTCACTCGGAGGAAGACAAAGCGTTGCACACCTGCTGTTGTGTAATTGCTGCCTCACAAACGGTTCATTTTGCTATTCCAATAATTTCCTATGCACAGAGGGGGATTCACAAGCGTTGGTCGAATTTCAACCGTTAATACGTTATTTTTTAAATGCCGTGTTTCCACTTCGCGCATGCGCGACTACGCGTTAATTAGCGCGCCAAAAATTCAGACTCAAGTGCATACCTCTGCTTTTGGCAATGTGCATTCTTTGGATTTGTTTACTCATTAGGTCTGTTGCTAACAACAAAACCGCACACATGCAGTAAAGATCATGTGTCTTATGAGCTCGTGCCTCATGAAGCCTGTCTACAAACAACCTCTGAGGAAATAAGGCAACTGCATCCGTGCTTTAGATTGGCTACTGGAACACAGAGAAGCATGTCTGTGTGTGGAGTGAGAATGTGGAGGGTCAAAGTGCTAAAACATTATTTATTATGTAGGTTAACTTCCGAAATAAAACATGGCTGCTTAAGTGAGCAAACAAAAAGAAAACCTAAATAAAAATAAACCTTTGCCTTCAAAACACGATAAATTCGTACAGGTGTACTTGCACAAAGATAGGGATTTAATAGTATTATAGTCAGGTGTTTGATCATCTCAGATAGAACCCAGTCGTGAACTGAAACAAAAGTGTAGGAGGCTTAAAAGTGGACGAGGAACAGCTAAACACTGCTATCATTTTTGTAATGGCAAGGTGGTCGAACTGCATCAACAAAGTCTCTTCCAGACAGAGATTTAGTAGAAAAGAGAGTCAACTTTGAGGATTGTAGACACAGTGGTCAACCAAGGAAACTTAGTACAGCATATGCAAAACAAATCAAGCTATCTTTTCATCTTAAATGTTAAGTTCAATTAGCTCAGAACTAGCAGAAACCAGTGAATTTAGGTATACTCATCTAATGTTTGGAGAACTCTGGAAAAGCTGGTGTTCACTGAAGAGTTGCAGCCAAAATCCATACCTCTGATTTGGTTACAAAGCCAAGGAACCGAAGTACACAAGAAAACATAGAAACTGGGAAAATGCTTCATCTAGACTTACAAGTCAAAATCTGAAATATTTAATTGTTGCAAAAGGCGTTTGTTTTTCCTTCTGTCGATCGGTACAATACCGAGTGTCTGCAGGAAACAGTGAAGCATGGTAAAGATTGTTTGAATCTTTGGGGCTGCATTTCTGCAAATGGTCAGGATTATTGGCATTCTCAATGCTGAGAAATAATGGAACTCCATTAAGCAACTCCATCGGGGAGGCGTATGATTGACCCTCAATTTATTTGTAGCAGGTCAATGTCCCCAAACATACAACCAAAGTCATTCAGATTCTATCAATTTTCATTTTAAAGAACAAGAAGTACTGGAAATGATGGATCTCAAAATCTTTGAGTGTGTCTGGTATTACATGAAGAGAAAGATGCGAGATGTTTGGAACAACCCATCAGCCGAGTTTCTTCAAAAACTGTGTTTGTGTACATATTTTTTTTTTTAAACCATTCTATGTTTACAGCATTTTTACATGTGCTTAAAACATTGCACAGTACTGTAAACAGATCTAAAATGTTCACTTTACTAAAATATTGACCTTTTACACCACTATAAATGTCTATTAAAGGATTTATATGTAGATTTCTCACTAAAAAAAGTCTGTACGATCTACTAAATGCAGATGTTGACACCGCTAGCTACACCCACCTTATACCAGCTGTTTATTGGTCACTACACAGTACATTGATTGAAATCAACTTTACATTTCCTTTGGTAAATTATATGATGTAACTCTAAAACTGATGAGTTTAATACTGAAATACTATTGGTCTAGTAAGATTCAATGATATGTGCTCAAAATGCTTTCATTTGATTAGTTGTCATGATGGTACACTACTTATTATTGCAAGAGATGGAGAATGAGGCTACATCAAAAACTGGAGTGTACTTTAAATGTAACCACCACAACAAATGGTAAATCACAGAGTCAACAAATTTAGTAGTTAGCACACTGTGGACTGGCTATAAAGGGATTGGGGTTTCCTTTCTGTACCAAATGCATGAGTGGTGCAAGGTTAAAAATAAATTAGTGGTCCATAAAAGCAGGAGTTCATATCACAGTTTCTATTTACAAACACAAACTAATCCTTTAAACTCGACTAAATTCAGAGATAACATTATGTCAAATATATGTACAAGCTTTTCGTTTCAAACTAAATAATTATACTTAATAACTGCCGCTAGTTCACCATATGTAAAGTAAAATTCCTGTTTTGTAAGGTGCAGAGAAAAAGAAAATCAACCTCTTCACCTCCCCCATCTTTCCTGTCCTTATTTCCTTCCTCTATATAGGGTTAAGCCTGTGTTCAATCTCTCACAGTAAAATCCTAAGGATGTGTCGAATAAACTGAAATTAAGTCTCTTTAATCCTATAATGTGATACCTACACACCAAGAGGCTAATACATGTAGTTACACACGAAATGTGACAGAAACACACATTTTGGCTCCAACGCCAGTCTGTAAATATAACAAAATTGATAATTATTGATCCTTAAAGAAAAACTCAGCAGAAATATAGAATTTAGTAAAGAAATAACATTTTTTACACACATGAGCATGGTATTCGTTACAGTGTGCAACAAGAGTGACTTGCAGTGCTAACCAATGGAAATAATAGGCAACAATGATTTTCGCCCGTGCTTCAGATCCCTTGTAGCAAAGAAATGGTCAGCAGGAGCCATCATCACCCAGAGGAGTGCTAGGAAAGGCGACTCCACTGTGAGCGTGGCTGAGGGGGAAGCATGATGTGACTTCAACATCGATGAGACATGAACATTATAACAGGTTGTCGGAATTCTGCATTTCCTCATTTGATTTATGGGGTTTGAAGGGTATTGCAAACAAACAGTATGTGCAGTTTAACACGGTCAGTCACGGCCAGTCTTAACCTAGCACCCCCCCCCATATCTACCCTTACTAGCCTGGCCAGACCTCCCTCAGGACACTTCTGTTTCCACTTGGTCAGTCAGTCCTCACAGCTTTGACCTACTTCACATCTCTGGCATTCAACATACTCATACACCCACAAACTCAGAGGTGTATGTGCAAGCAGCAGGGCCAATACGAGGCACAAATTTAAACAAATGTAAGGTCATAAAAAAGAAATTATAACATATATAAAATCATAGAATATAACCTTTATTGGGAACAATCTTTGGACTCGAGCAGAAGGATCATAGTCACTAAGAAAACAACTGGTAACACAATGCATCATGATAGACTAAAAGTTAGTTTGTTTATTACTGTTAAACATAAAAATAATAGTAGTCTATTTTTGTAAATGTACGAGATCAAATCAGACCCATAATTCAAATCATGATTTGAATTGGAAACAACCGTGTAGGAAACTTAAAACTGTACAGAAAAGATGAGGATGGGAAAAACCTAGGGCTCATTTTTTTTGTCATGGCAATATTGAGCACAGCAACTAGACAGAAGGTAGCTATGCTGCATCAACAAGGTCTCTGCCACAAAAAAGATTTCCAGGCAGACTGGAGTTTCAACAGGGCTGTTCAAGCACAAGGAAATAGGCAACATGGTGGAACTTAGATGCAGTGGTTGGCAAAGCAAACAGCAGATAAAAGACACAAGCGCAGGAGCTCCACTGTAAAAACCAGGGAGACCCAGGTACATCCATCCACTGTCCAATGACATCTGACCACAAGCGGGCTTAATGTAAGTGTTGCAGCCAAAACAGCACGACTCTGAAGTGGCCATACGTCTAAAGAAGTGGAACATATGGCTTTTATACACTAATCTTACTAATTATATTTAATAAAAGTCACTTTAAGAATTGCAGCAAGAAAGACAGCTGAGCCTAGATGATGTGTGGAAAAAAATTCGCCCACAAAAATATGTTCTTTGGTTAAGTGATCGTATAAATAAATTGATCATTTATACAAGTTAATAAAGGCTACTTTGGTGTCTTGTGATAATTTAATTTTGGAGAAACAAGCAGCTGCTGTGATTCAAAAGACTCCAACAAACAAGGAAGCTAAAGTGAAACGTACACTCATTTCTACACTGGTGGGTGCTTTCTGGAAACCAGTGTCATTCATTAACTGTAGTAATGTGCAACAAACTGTAATGGGCTGCTGCAAAAAGTATAGTTTAGCGACGAAGAGCGGGGTGGCTTTACAAAAAAAGAAAAGTCTTTTTCATAAAGTTAATGAATTTGAGTTCTTTAAATGAGCGACTTTTGAAATCATGTGAAAGTGAGTTTTTCGCAAAAATCAACTTTACCACCGATTAAAATCTCAAACCAGGCTGCCTCTAGAGACAATAACGTCAGTGCTCATTTGTGTGATTTTGAGTATGAATATCAAGTGTTGTAAAGCACCTGACTACCATCACATAACTTACACATCAGGGGAGAGATGGTTAGTGAGCCGGCTCTCTAGCCTGGAAACTGTCCTTTCTCTCTCTGTCCCGATAAAAAATGTGTTAAGTATCCTAATGGGGCAGTCACACTATTCCTGAACTATGCGGATTTCACTGCACGCCATTGAACTTTCCCACGGAGCGGAATCTGAAATCGCACAGCGTGTGTGGTATCTTCTGCATTCGATCACATTCAAGTCAATAGGATTTTTTCCATAGCCTGACCGCCCCATGTCACCCTCATGTGACAAGAATCAACCAATCAGCTTTAGCCTTTGTTAAAACGCTTTGCAGAAAAATGCAGAGCAGCAAGCCGAGAGATTTAGTCAGGCCCTTGTTACTTTGATTTTAAGCATGGGTTTGGGAGAAAATACTTTTTACTGAGTTTTTAAGCTAGAAGAGCTGAATTGAAAGCTCGATGGTAGAATGTCCATCATTAAAGGTCATTTTTGTGGATTAGCTCTTCACACAGCACATCTGGAGATTGTTTAAGCAAACATTAACAGTTAAATTACATTGGTTCAATTGTAAAAAATGAAATAGATTTTTATTAAAATTGAAAAAAAGAACTGAACTATCAAGAACTAGCTCTGCATTTACAGATATTTCAATATGTAAAAATACTTCCATTGTGAATTTGCTATTGAGCAATGCAATTAAAGCATAATGTAAAAAAATAAATAAGGTGTAAGAATAATTGTTAATTATTTATTTTTGTCAATAAAATGTGTACTCTTTAAAAATGGTGTTAATATTTCACAAAAGAACTTGTGCCCTCTTGACAGGGAATCCTTTACACTCCTTATTACCTTAGAGCACCACACACTGTCTACTCAAAGTACTACAAATGTGGGGTAGAAGAACTTGCATTTAGAAAAAGACAAGCCGCATATGCTGTCCAGCAAAAAAATAATTAATAAACCAAAAAAATAAATAATTTCAATTTGGATATTCTATTTCAAATGCACTTTTCCATTTGGAAAAGTAGATAATTTGCAAACTTTTAATGAGCGTTACCTGATAAATCTGCTGTACATATAATTACTGTGGTGATTAATTAGAAATGTAAATAAGGAAATCTCATTTTCTGACAGTAATGTTGCACATACAAGGCTGAATACGAATCCAATGGTAATGTGTGATTATAAGAGGGAGCCTTGTGCTGGAGGCCCACAGGCTAAGCAGGCAACACTGTGTTAACTGCTGTCAGCAAGGATCATGCCTGTGTTTGTGTTCGTCTCATCTGTTCAGCCTGCCTCACAGCTTCCTCCAGCTCTTCCTGGGACAGCAGACTGCAACTTTGGAGGCCAGAGAGAAGCTGCTCTCGAGAGTTACTGACGAATGAGTGTGATAGGAAGTATGGGAGACCACCTCCTTTCTTCAGGAAATAGAGTGGCACACGGACCATCCCTAATACCTGAGCATGTACAAGGATCAGTTTAGTTTTCAGAAATAAATAAACATCAAGTACACATTGGAACAGTAGAGAGATTCAACCTCCAATCCGTGATCTGACGCTGAACATACAGCTGCTCGCTCAATGTCTTTCAGCTCAGCTTCTGTCATCTTCTTGACATAGAAGTGCGTGATGAGTCGGGGGCAGGATGAAGAACTACACGATGACACATGATCGACCACGCCCACATCTATGGCCACGCCCACCTCCTCTTGAATTTCTCGGCTCAGCCCCGCCTCCAGCGTTTCTTTTGACGTGTTCACAAGACTGCAGGTGATGTTATACAAATAGCAAATAAATAAATAAATAAACAAACAAAACATACATCGATAATAAAATAAATGCACATATAAAAGTACATTTAAAAATGTACTAAGAAGAACTCACCCTCCGGGAAATCCCAGCAAGCCATCAAAGCGCATCTGCATCTGAATGACAGTAATGCGCATTCAGCTTCATAACTTCAAACTTTATTTGTGTTCTCTACACAACTTTTAGTACTAAACCGGTCAAAATCCTACTCTTAAAAATAAAGGAAACAGTTATAGGTCACACTAACTGAACACACCCATTCTTACCAGAACTATGTGTTTGATTGGGATATTCTCGAAGAGTTTGGCACTAGAGTCTCCATAGAGCATGATGTGGCACGCGTGTCTGAACCCCTTGCTCGCCAAAGCGTCTTCTCTGGTCAACGTCTGCTCCGTCATTACTTTACAAACTGTAAATAAACAGTTATTTTTTGAGTTTAGCGATAAAAGTTGAGAGAGAGAGAGCAGCCGCAGCAAACGGGAAACTACAAGCACCTGACGTTCGTTTACCTTCAATTTCAAAATACAAGTCCTCAAAAACTCCCAAGACAGCAGTAATTAAAACACAAACAAAAAAAAATCAACAATTGGGGGAAATACGTTTTAAAAATATCAATTATTACAGATAAACAAGAATACAAATAGACGTTCTAATACATCATGGACTTATTCTATGAAATAAACAGTTTTAACTTTGTGTTGTAGTTTGGCCTGTAACACTGAATATACAGCTCAATTTCCTAAAAAAAAATATATATATATATATATACTAAACAAATATATGTTACTAAACAATCTGTTTACCGACATTATATAATGTAGTAATCTGTGGACTGATATTGCAATGGGTCTTAACAAAGACGGTCCAGAATGGTAATTTGCACAATATAAATGTACTAATATCAACAAAACTCATCAACATTAACCTTGTTATTAAACTACTTTCTTCAAGGGACATTCTGTTCAACACAATTTCCATTAATTGTAGAAATTTGTGGCATAATAACATCCTGCAGATCTCAGAACAACACATAAGAACAATGGAAACCCTTCTATACAACACAAAGCACCTAATAAAACACATAACATAATTTTTTTAAATATACATATATTTTCATGTACACAATATACTTTTTTTTTAAAGATATTTTAATTGGACATATTCAACAGCAGACATGTACGTCTATTGTCCTTTAGATGGCAGCAAGAACCAATATATGCCCAGGAAAGAGTGAGCGATAGGAGTTTTGAGTTCTTTTTTCCTTTGTAGTTTTTCTCTTGTGTCACTCTGATTTAATGGCATCTGTGCTGGAACCATATCTAAATGGAGGATCTTGAAAAGCAGTCAAATCCTTTTATGTCCATAAAATAATGCTGCAACTTATCAGACTTTTAATTTTAAATTAAAAATATATAATAAGCACATAAAGTAAGAACAATTGCACATTTTCAGGAATATTTAACTGAAAGATGGAAATGTTTACTGTAAAAGTCTTAGAGATTGTAGTCTATTTTAAATTAGATTCATTACTACTCAAAAAGTTTACATTTTAATTGGTACAATTTCAAAAATAATTTGCGCAAATTTTGAAAGGAATTTTGAAAAAAAAAAAACAAAAAAAAAAAAAAACTACTTATCACTGACTCTGGACACTTTCAAGAATTCAGTGCCTCTCCACTATGTCTCCAGACTCTGGGGACTTGATTTCCAAATCACGTTTGTGAATTCTTTTATAAGGAAAAGAGTACTCTGAAACTTCTTCATAAAATTGAAAATCTTCTGAAGCCTCTGTTTCTACCTTTTGCTGGTGTTCCCACCAATCATTTCCCTTCTACTCACCTTTCTAGAAAATTCTTGAATAATACAAAAACCTCAGTGAACCAACTTCTTTAGCAGTTAAATTTCTGGATTACCCTTCTTGTTGAAGGTGTCAGTAGCTGTCTTTTAGTAACATTTCAGTACAGCAAACTTCGCCATTATTGTGTAGCATACTGGCTCATGTCTTAAGACGTTAGCTCAATGGTTTATAGAATCATAGAGATTAGTGTATATAATATTAGTGACTGGAGTAATCAGGTAAACATTGATATTATATCATCTAAAACTAGAGCAATCCACAGCAGGAGCTGGAACCAGGAATCAGTTCCAGGAACTACAAGAAAAAAAAAATAAGTGGAGGACCTTATGTTCCATGGATTGTTCAAGTCATTTTCTTCATCTGTGTAAGAATGATGGAGGGAAGTAAACCGCTTGACAGTCATCGATGTAAATTAGTGAAAGAGGTGAGTATTTGTCGAGGTGTCAGTACTGAAGTTTGTGTGGGTAAAATTTATGATGATTTCTAGGCGTGCTATTGGCACTCTTGTGACTCGAGCACGGTTGAAAGTAAAGATTTTCAATTTAAATAATTGTTTTATTTGAGGTGCAGCTGCATATTGTTTTTGTGACAAATAATCACTGTTTATCCTCAAATTAAGAAAAACTAGTTTTATTGATTATTATTCATCAATGCAACAATATTCTATTAAAATAAACAAGTTCCTGTAAAATTTGGGACTGCGGAAGGTTATTTTTGACAAGCCACTGATGGTCAGCAACAAATCAACCTGCATCAGCACCGAAAGGAACTGAAGAGCAGTCACAGGTCCCATGTTTC
The DNA here is from genome assembly GCA_007224835.1 of Danionella cerebrum. Lineage (NCBI taxonomy): Eukaryota > Metazoa > Chordata > Actinopteri > Cypriniformes > Danionidae > Danionella > Danionella cerebrum. Next base: position 49,267 of record SRMA01024030.1, read on the forward strand.
ATCCATTCAGACCCGACCGTGGGCACAGATGCTCAAGATTCACAAATATTTTTAAAAACTGATTCATCACCTGCTTTTACCGTGTGAAAGTGGATTGCGCCAGGATGGCTGTGCTATTCTGGAGCCAGAGCGCTTGCTAAGTTTAAAAAGGTTTATGTGAGCTGCTGGCTATTGTTCTGCTGAATGCACAAGGGATTGTTACAGGGGATCTCAGGGTGGGGGCAGAGATATAGTGCTGTCAAAATCCAGACTAAAATAGACGGACAGCTGTGGGTGCTCATATCTAGGCGATGCGTTTGAGTGTGTGTGGTTGATGGTGCAGCAGTGGACACCTGACACAATGTGTGTTTGAGCAACACTTGTCTCCATCTACTGAGTCACTTGCTAAAAGACTGATTAGCGTATATTATTCTTGATCTGTGGGGACGGGCTGCTTGGTAATCCGGAGATCAGGACATCTACCATTTCCCAAACTCTCACGGGTAATGGAGAGGGGTTTGTGAGGGTCTTACGCTGCTGTCAAAGTGGAAAATTTATGTCAGACCCTGAATTGCAAGGGATCTGGATGATGCTTAGATGGGATTGATGGAGAGGGTAATGCTCAATCACAGAAGGGATTTACACGAGTAGACACACTGTGTTTTGATTGGCAGGAGGAAAACATTTATTAAGAGGTAGTTTATGGATATTTTCATGGCCTCTGTTCTGTGTGGCGATACAGAATGCAACCCCCCTCTTCCACCTCTGACCTTTTTTCTGGCAGAAGCTTGTGCTACTGGAAGAGAGCTGATAATCTGTGACAACTGCTCGCCATGTGCAGAACTTCAAACCCTGGTTCCTGGAAGCTTTGTTCTGGAGAGCCATTCAGTCGTGTTTAATGAATTGGGTCGTGTTGGAGAGCAAAATAAGTAGCAGTTTGCAACTTACCAAAGGCGTCTCTTTGTATTGGAAAGCCATATCAATTAATATGTTTAGTGTTCTCGCAGTGATTTCCTCAATGACCCTCAAAGTTGTTGGCATTTTTGATCCTGGAGATCTATAAAAATTCCTATTCCCAGAACTACAGTACAGTGGACGTTTCAGGCAGGTGTGAAAAAAGTACTGTAAACAAGGATTGCTTTCAAGCATCTTAATAAATTGTGTGAGCGAACAAAAGAAAAATATATATATATAAAAAAAAAACTTTTAGCTTTAAACCGAGAAATATCCAGCTGCAGCGAGATGCCACTGTCTGCAGACGGGTTAAGCCCCACCCACTGAACGTGCAGCCCTGCCCACGTGTTGCCTCATTGGCTGTACTCACTCACCCCAATCTCAAGTCTAATCCTAACCCCGTTTAGCATGGTAGCATGGATGTCACGATTCAATAGCTGGGGCTGTACGTTCAGTGGGTGGGGCACTTGGCTGCAGCTGCACCACTCACCAGCGTGAGACTTGTGGGGCGGAGTCAAAGTAATCAAGAAACTCTTCACTGCAGATTATAGCGTGGTGGCGCAAAACATACAAGTCGGGTATGTGTGAGCCTAACCGTATCTCAAATCTTAACTCCGTTTCTATATTAAATATAAAAAATAAAATAAAAATAAAAATAAAATTACCGCCATTTCGGTTTTCATGCTAGTTTTGTGGACGTGAAGGTCATGTGATGAGCAGCTGAATACTATAGTTCAAACCAGCGTCATAACTTATGGGTCCACTTGCACAAAGTCGAGGACTTTGTAGGATTATAGTCAGGTGTAAATCAACCAATTATCACAAACCCAGTCATAAACTGAAACAGAAACAGCTCTGTAGGAGGCTTAAAACTTGGTTGAACAACTAAACTCTGCTACCAAGGTGAGTTTCTTGTCAGACTAGATTGAGCACAGCAATAAGACACAGAGTAGTTATTCTGCATTAACATGGTTTGAAGATTTGCTGTTCCATCTCTTTGGAAGAAGCATGAAAAAACGGGAAACATTGATCGTAGAAGGTTTTTTTTACCAATACTCTTACTTGAGTAAACAGAACTGTTGTTTTTGCCTTTACTTGGGTAAAAAGTTTGGATACGCTGCTGATTTTGTGAGTCAAAAGTCTATAAAGGCACATGTCGGCCCAATACTAACCACTTAAATCAACAGTTGTAAGATGCAATGTCTGTGCCAAAGGTTGGTCCTGAATAGCACGTCAAACTTGGTATCTCATAGGCACCATGTATGTGTCTAACAAGGCCTGCTATAATTGGGTGGCACTATAAATCATTTTAGCTGTGCCACTATCGATGTCATCCCCACTTGTAGCCAAGCGTTAAACTTCTTCCAGACATCTGCTTTCAAAATTCATATTTTATTGTCATGACATGGGTAAAAAGTTAGTTGCCTAAACACTAAGCATTCTTAAGCTAGATAAAAAATCTGCATGCAACAATTAAAAGACATATGCTTAAGGTTTACTAAAGGACAACATTCTTTTTTTTAAGTGAAAACTGCTGGTTGAATTTTCTCAATTGCATTTTCTAAATTGGTTCTAAATTTTCCAATATTCCTAATTGAGTAATCGGGGTCACAGGTGTCCCGCTTCACAGGATAAGAAGCCTCATGAGGATTAAAGAGTATTTGTACTTATAACTAAATTACACTCATCGGCCACTTTGTTAGGTACACCTGTCCAATTGCCCGATGATAGAAATCCCTAATCAGCCAATAACATGGCAGCAACTCAGTGCATTTGGTGTAAGCATCAGAATGGGAAAGAAAGGTGATTTAAGCCACTGAACAGGTGTTCTGAGTATTTCAGAAACTGCTGATCCACTGGGATTTTCACGCAACAGCCATCTATGTGGTTTAAAGAGAATGGTCTGAAAAAAAAAAGAGAAAATTTCCAGCGAGAGGCAGTTCTTTGGGCACAAATGCCTTGTTGATGCAAGAGGTCAGAGGAGAATGGCCAGATTGGTTCGAACTGATAGGAAGGCAACAACAACTCAAATAACGACTCAATCGAGGTATGCAGATGAGCCTCTCTGAACGCACAACATGTGGAACATTGAGGCGGATGGGCTACAGAAGTAGAAGACCACACCGGTGCCAAAATTCAAAAACCTATTGGTGTCGTTTGCCATGAAATTTAGAGTTTTGCCAACTTTTTCACCTGAACATGCCCAACGTGAGCTGCACCCTGAAAAGAAAAGGCAGTATTTATAGGACTGTGGGCGCTCTGATCACTCTCAGTCATTGCTAAAGGAAACAAAACAGCACTCGGCCTCTTTCAGCACAAACCCTCCGCAGACAGCATGGCTATCTCTGCATGGAATGCTGGCTACTGGGAACAGGAGTTGTATTCTCTTCTATTTTTGGACTACGCAGTGGGCTCTGGACTCTGCTAGGGGACACTTATCTCAGCTTTACCCCTCAAGGTCGACAGCTTCCGAGGCGCCTATTTGCTGTGGAGGATCTGATTGTACCAGTAACCCGAATGTTATGCAGATCGTTATACTGAACAAACATTCCGTGTCTTTCAACCAGTCTGTCCAATTTGGAAGATGGGTGCTACGGTACATGGACACCTGCAGAGGTCTTTTTTAAAAAATCCTTATCGCACAAGTAGGTTAGCCTTGTAGCAAGTATAGCTGACTGATATGGAATCAATTTAATATTCCACCATCCTCTCTTTAAGCTCCTCAAAATCCACTCAATTATCTCCGCTGACTGACCAGTCACTTATTCACTTTTAAATAAATGATTTTTGACCACATTGTGCATAAAGTTGTGCTGTTAGCCATTTCTTTGTAATTATATAAGAAAAGCGTAAAACTTGTTCATTATGAAGGAAGCACTTCTCTTTCTTCTTGTTGATGTAATTGTTTCAGTTTCTGTGTTTTTGGGACTTGTCGTATAAAATATGTTGAATTTAATTTATTATATATTATGCAGAGAGGTAAATTGAATGCTGAAGTCATAAATCATGATTTTTTTTATGTCTTTACTCTTGTAATAAACATTGTAATAAAATGTATTCACCAGAAATAGTGTTTACGTTTTAAAAACAAAGCATTAAAGCTGTAAACTGAGAAATGACAGATGTTTGTCTTGGAAAAAAACTGAACTTAAACTATTTTTACAGTGTTTTTTAAAAAGTTGATTTGAAAAGTACTTGTTGGTGACACTTTAAAAAAGAAAACAACTCACTCCATGCACATTTAGCTTAAAAATGATTGCTATTGCAGATAATCCAGTGTTTTGATTTATGAAAAAGTATTAAGTAACTATTGTTTTGTGATTGCATATTTTGTATATGGTACTGACTACTGACATGAGTGTTTGACAGATTTAAAATAGCTCATAAAACATAAATAAATAAAAAATAAATAAATAAAATAGCTCATAATATTGTATTGTAGTATCAATTACATTTATAGTTTCATTATAATGTCTTAAATTGTCAGGATAGCGATTACATACGTATGTTTTTTTCTAAATCACATTAAATTGTTATAATTTTCAATTATGACTCTTGTAAAAATGTCATATATTTTGGTTTCTTTTGTTCCCTTTTTTGCAAGTCATCATCAAAAAGCTTAATGGAACAAAAAAAGCTTTAGGAGAAGCTTGTGTGGTTTAGGAGAGGTTTGCCTGTTTTTTTATAATACAATTTTTACATTGTTTTAACCTTGTCTTTGCTTTTTTGGATGGTTTATGAATTTTTATTTTGTCAACACTTTTGATTTTTGTCATAGAACATAAAAACGGTTCACTCTCAATTTTTGCAGTAAAAAAAAAGAAAAAAAGAATTCTCAGAATTGTATGTTTCGTGCAATTTCAGGTTTCTTGTGGAATTATTGTGTAATGTAATTACAAAGGTTTTTTTTTTAAAAAAAAGCTAAAAAAAATTATATCAAACATTGCCACGAAAAAAAAATGATTTAAATTTTACATTTATTACAGCAAATAAAATAACACCCCAAAAGGCCCCAGATTTTGAAAGGTTAAACGTCCTGATATAGTAATTTCGGTTGCATTTTAAAACAGCTTTAAAGGTGAAAGAACAACTTCTAAACCGAGTTTTTCGGTGTTTTAAACTGGGAACCTCCCAATATTTACATTACATTACATTTATGTATTTAGAAGACGCTTTTATCCAAAGCGACTTACATTGGGAATAATAATCACTTACATTGGGAATAATAATCAATTATCGCCAATAATCACCTTTCACTGGGATTGCAGTTTTGTTAGACTATCGCCATCACATTAGCGTTTAAAGAGACAGCGAGAGGTCAGGCGCGTAACCCCTGGACGGACATCACAACCGAAAACAATGTGGTTTTAAAATAACTCTATACAGTAGGGCTCCGTCAGACCTGCTGGCCTTTTGTGAAGACTCTGGGCCGCACCGCTCGGACCCGCAGCCAATGGGAAGCCGCGCGGGACGCGACACACGCGGATACCTCACATAGCTCCCAAACTCTGACCTTGAGCGAAACAATAAAAGAGCCCCGGGACGCTGCGTCCGAGCCCAAGCCTTTCACTCGTTCCTGAGGTCAGAGCTTAGATGCGCGGAGAGGCCGAGGGCACCGTGCCGGCCTTGTGACACAGTTTGAGGAGATTTCCAAAACAGGTTCTAAGACGTTACAGGTGTCCGGCCTCATCATGTCCCGCTTTATGGAGTTGAGAGAATTTGGAGAAGCGGCAACGTTTCTGCGTAAAACCAACCTAGAGCAGCTCGCTGCGCAAGCGCACGCGTTTGATGGTAAACTCACACTGTCGTGGTTCTGCTTCATTCACAGCACAATGCATTTGCGTTCTGGCAAACATAATGAAATGTGTGTAATAAAACTGAAGGAGATATTTTATGATTAAAGTACATTTCAGGAGCACTTGTGTCTTCTGTGCTCAGGGAAGAAACGTGTTTGGATCCCAGATGAGAAGGAAGCCTACGTCGAGGTGGAGATCAAAGATATGGATGGAGACAAGGTCATGGTGGAGACCAAAGATGGACAGGTCGGTCAAGATTACTATTATTTTTTTGTGTTTGTTTTCTTTTCTTTGGATTTATTGTTTTTCCTCGATTGTTGTTATCTCCACGATACTGTTTGATGAATTAAATTAATTTCTCTCAGCTGTTCTTAATAATTATATGAAAGTAATGATTGGAGTGTTTGATAAAAAAAAGGAAATTGGGAGAAAATAGATTTTTATTTAACAAAGTGCCCTTGTTTTTCCTATTGTTCTTTTGATGAATATTTAATATTTTGTCAGTTTATAATCTTTTTCGGCTTATTACAACATTATACTTAAAATACTTCATTTTAAAATACATGTTCCATATTATAAATTAGATTGATTTGTGCATCCCCTATACATCGAACAGGACAAAAATTCATTTATTTTGTTGATATTATTCTTGAAATAATTAAAAATCAAGTATTATACAATACATACATATTCTAAAGGGAAATATCATTATTTTACAAAAAAAAGTATTTTATATTACAATTATCTTTGTAACTAGATTTAAATAAATTGCATAAAGTGATCACTCACAAATAAAAATGATTTTTTCACAGTAGCTTCTCTTTCTGAAAGTGTTGGAACAAATTTTGTTATTTTATGGACATTTCCTGCGATTTTAAGATTACATTTCTTTAAAACTAGCACCCTACGTTTTCCCAGTATTCATATCCAATAAAGTAAATGTACGTATTGTGTACTGGGCAAAAATATAAGATATAGTCTGTACTAAATAAATAAGAATATTGTCTTGTGTTCCGAAGTTTGGATTCAAAGAAATAGATTATTAGCTTTGATCAATTTCCAATTTTAATGCAATTTTGATAAAACCTTGACAGCTAATAACAGTAAAAGAGGAAGACATTCAACAGATGAATCCGCCGAAGTTTGATATGATCGAGGACATGGCGATGCTGACCCACCTCAACGAAGCTTCTGTTCTATTCAACCTCTGCCGTCGCTACAACTTCTGGATGATCTATGTGAGGCTACAGTTTAACCCACGAAAGAGAACGGTCTATGAAGTGAAAAGTTCCTCATCTTTTCTCCTTCTGCATCCACAGACATATTCAGGGCTGTTCTGTGTGACGGTAAACCCATATAAATGGCTTCCTGTCTATTCTTCTGAAGTGGTGGCAGCGTACAAGGGAAAGCGTCGCTCAGATGTGCCTCCTCACATCTATTCCATAGCAGACAATGCCTACAATGATATGCTAAAAAGTACATCTCAAGTTTCATTTCTGCTACATTCATGTGTTTATTACAGTTTATAAGCATTAAAAAAACTGCTTCTTCTTTTAGATCGTGAAAACCAGTCAATGCTCATCACGTAAGTGACTTTCATTCTTAATGTAGATCTCGAATTACTCTTTCTGAACTTTATTTATTCATTTGCCTACCTTTTTGATCTTGTTTTCCACTATTTGCTTCTTTCTTCTCGGATGTTGTTTTGTGTATATTTCACTCCTATTTTGTCCATGCCTAGAGGAGAATCCGGTGCTGGCAAAACTGTCAACACGAAACGTGTAATTCAGTATTTTGCCATTATAGCTGCTCTTGGAGAAGCAGGGGGCAAAAAAGGAGTAAGGGCAGAAATTTCCCTTCTGTTGGTCATTTCCCATCATTCTCCCTTGTTTTGGTCTTTACTTTTTCCTCTTTTTTTATCATCTTGTCTGAATGTTTTCCTTTTGAATTTACAGATATATTTTTAACCAATAAGGGTTTTGTTTCCCCTTCCTGTCTGCTTTTTATCCCTTTTTGTACCCACTCTTTACATTGCTCGGTCCCTTTTTGGCAATGTCTCGTTTTGTTTCTTGTTTTTAACTCTTTTAGCGCCTTTTTGTCTTTTAGGTAAAACCCTCGATCCCTTATATTTCCCGTACAGCCATAATGGATAATAATTCATTTTCATTTCCATTTGTTTGCTGCATCCTACTCAAAGACATGATATAGACAGAGTGCTTGACTGAAGACTGATAGGATTCTCTGCTTTCGATGTGAATAGGGTACTTTAGAGGATCAGATCATTGAGGCAAACCCAGCTATGGAAGCGTTCGGCAATTCCAAAACCCTGAGGAATGACAACTCATCTCGATTTGTGAGGAACAGCACAGTAGACAACCTTTAACCTTTCTTTTATGATGTCCTAGGATTCACTTTGTTCTTTATAACAGGGAAAGTTCATCCGAATCCATTTTGGTCCAACGGGGAAACTTGCATCTGCCGACATTGACATCTGTAAGCAAACCTAGAAAATCTGAAATATCATTATTTGTGCTTTATCTGTACCAAATGATTTTTTGTGATTAAAATTTTTATTAAAGATACCGTTTAAAATGTATATTTCCTCTACTTTAGATCTTCTAGAAAAATCCAGAGTCATTTTTCAGCAAACTGGAGAGCGAAGCTACCACATCTACTACCAGATCCTCTCTCACAGGAAACCAGAACTCCAAGGTACGTATGGAAACCACTGAGCTCAGAAGAAATCTCGGTTTGTCCAGTATTTTCACAACTATAGTCAAGAGTTTGGGAATGCGTTCTTGCCATTTTTGTCTGAAATTCAAATAATGATCCACCACACCTTGAAATATTTGAACTAAGATTAACCAATATCAAAATCTAAACTACACAGCTTTCTTTTTTAGCTACTTAGTGGGGTCCAACTTAGTTAAATCTAATATACATATATTGTATAAATCACTTTTACGTGTTATTTATTTATTATTCAAAATTATTTATATTGACGAAATGTCATTGTGTGGGGGAAAAAAACAATTATCACAAGTAAATTGCGTAAAAAAAAATTATACATATTTTTTAAATAAATGTTAAAAATCATAATGAAGAGTAGATTTTTTTATAATATTAGAGACTCATTATGATCTATTACAGTTAATTAATTATGATATCAATTTTGTTAAACGAATTATCAATTAAGCATTGATTTATAGCGTTTTAGAACCAAAGTCTTCATATATATATACCCTAACCCTAACCCTGGCCTTTTTAACATCTTCTGCACTGCACCCCAGTGTCATAAAAGAAAATTACCTTGCCTGTCTGTTAAACAGACATGCTGCTGGTGTCATCGAACCCCTTCGACTACCACTTCTGCTCACAGGGTGTTATAACGGTGGACCACATGGATGACGGTGATGAGCTGCTTGCAACTGATGTAAGTATTGCTTGTCTGCCTGTCAAAGACCATATGAACACATCACAAATGTCATCTTGTTCTCCAGCATGCAATGGACACCCTGGGCTTCACCCCTGAGGAGAAGTATGGCTGTTACAAGATAGTGGGTGGCATCATGCACTTTGGCAACATGAAGTTCAAAGTGAAGCAGAGAGAGGAGCAAGCAGAGGCAGACGGCACCGAAAGTGAGAGTGATGCCATCTTAAATTGAACAATAGTTCACTATTGAGTTCACTGATGACCAACTTTGTTCTTTAGGTGCTGACAAAGCCTCCTATCTGATGGGGATCAGTTCCGCTGACCTCATTAAGGGACTGCTTCACCCCAGAGTAAAAGTGGGCAATGAATACATTGTGAAGGGGCAGACGGTTGAACAGGTCAGTTGACCCTTGGAATTAAATGTTCATTAGTTGTACCAGTTTGTGACTTAATTCGTGCTTTTCCGAACAGGTGGCTTATGCAGTTGGTGCTCTGGCCAAAGCTACATACGACCGCATGTTTAAATGGTTGGTCGGAAGGATCAACAAAACCTTGTACACTTCCCTGCCACGCCAGTACTTTATCGGGGTGCTAGACATAGCTGGCTTTGAGATCTTTGAGGTAGGTCAAACTATTTGCTGTGCATCCAACATTTCCATATTTGAGAAGATCAAAGGAAAGAGTGAATATTATCGATGGTTTGTATGATGTCACCTGTGGGATTTCTGAACCAACATACTGTGATGTCACGGCTGCAAAGCTTCTTGATTATTACATTGCAATGAGTTCCTAGCCATAACTGCCTAGAAAACTAAAGCTTTTAATGACTGTTGGTTTAAATACATGTCGTAACAATATGAGAATTAAGTTTAAAAATGCAAAAAAAATTCTTTGTGATTGCTCTAAATCAAAATGCTTCTGCTTGGACCAGATTCAATGCTAACAATGTTATCCTCAGAACCAGGCAAACTACTAAACACAATAATAGACTGTGGGATTTGAAGAAATAACTCATTTTCCAAAAAAAGAAAAAAAAAACGTCACAGAAAGATTATTGCAATATTAAAGTAAAATAAAAATAACAGGCTTTAACACAGTTTAATTTAGAATTTTACCAACTTTAAGCAGCCGTTAGTTCTAGTTTCTGTCACTTACACGTTTGATTTATGAAAGAGAGCGAAACACACAAATGGGGGAACTCTGTGAAATGACGTATTTAATATATAAAAATAGTAAAATATTGGCCGTTTACTGTACTGCATAGAAAGATATATATCAAAGTTGATACTTCCAGGCCATAATTTCTAGCACCAATAGACCACCAGTGACCACTGAATATACAAAATAGAAATGAATAAATCCACCCAAAAAGCAAAGATAAGGTCAAAACAATGTGAAAATTTTGAACAAAAAAAAAAACTGATGAACCTCTCCTAAACCCTGCACACTGTTCCAAACACTTTCTGAGCTTCTACAATTTTTGTACCAGAACTTAAAAAAAAAAAATACAGGCCACATCACAGGTCTTGTACTTCCAAAGTTTATCCCTTCGCTTAACCACTACATGGCACTGGTTCTAGTCTGTAAAATGAAACTGAAAGACAATTGCACATTTTCTCACACATAACTCTTGTATGGTTTGTTAAAAAACACAAAATATCAAAACTAATTACCTTTTTGAAACCTACACATTATATTTGAGGTGGAAATTAAACAATAACTGGGTTGTGTCATTCCAACTTAATTCAAAACAGACGCTGTGACCGGTAAACTATAATATAAATCTCAAGACCTGTACCCAATAGACAACTTCCCACATTCACTCTGGATGCATAATAGGAAGTCACTGATGCTGCAATTCCTCAACTGGTGAATTGAGGCTAGTGTCAGCCCATGTTACTACTCATTTCCATTTTGTTGTTACATCAAGTCTAGGAGTCAGATGGCAATATGAAGAGTGGTTGATGTGGTTTATAAATAACACAAACAAATCCAGTGGGTTTGTAACAATATTTAGTCTAACACTAACATTTTTAGTCACTGGTATATTTGCTACCCCTGTGTTCCACTGCACACCCAATTGTGATTGCCCAGTAATACCTCCGTACTTCCACAGCTGGCTTCTCCCAAAGGAAATCTGATAGGTGACATCATGGATACTAGGTCCATAGTTGTACTTTATTTCAACAAAATGACCTTCTCTTTCCCCGAACAGTTCAACAACTTTGAGCAAATGTGCATCAACTTCACCAACGAGAAACTGCAACAATTCTTCAACCATCACATGTTCATCCTAGAGCAGGAAGAGTACAAGACCGAGGGCATCGAGTGGACTTTCATAGACTTCGGATTAGACCTGCAGACCTGCATTGACCTCATAGAGAAGGTTGATAATGTTTATAAATCACATTTTATGAAACCATGTGTTTGTACAAACATCCCTTTTTCCTTGTTTACAGCCATTGGGTATACTGTCTATTCTGGAGGAGGAGTGCATGTTCCCTAAAGCCACAGAGAGCAGCTTCAAAGCTAAACTCTATGATAATCTCCTTGGCAAATCTCCTAATTTCCTGAAACCGAGACCAGACAAAAAACGCAAATATGACACACACTTTGAGCTGGTGCACTACGCTGGTGTGGTGAGTGCTAGCATGCTTATATTTGCTGTACACACTTATTCATGGCTATGTTGCATTATAATTAGAGCCAATAGAATATAGGTTACAATGTAGCGCTCTTCTGTTTTCAGGTTCCCTACAACATCAGTGGATGGATCGACAAGAACAGAGACCCTCTAAATGAAACAGTGGTTGGGATCTTTCAAAGGTCATCCAACAAGCTAATGGCGAGCCTGTTTGAGAACTTCATCAGTTTGGATTCAGGTGTCTATTGCTAAAACTTCTATTAAAATCGAAATCCACAAACTGAAAATACTGAATTGATTTTCACAGGAACCGAAGCGAAGCCTGGAAGCAAGGAGAAGAGGAAGAAAGGAGCGTCCTTCCAGACAGTGTCTCAGCTCCATAAGGTAATAATCAGAGAGGAGAAGCGTACACTTTTGAGGATGAGGTACTCAGAGGAAACTGAGAATATATTGAAATTGGAGAGTGAGGCAGTTAAGACTTGCAGTGATGTTTAGGTAACCTGACCCATGAACATCACTTTAAGTCTGTGCTGGCTCAGCTTTCACCAGCTTCAGAAGCTATGAGGTGGGTAAGATCTGACCTTGAGGAACTAGTGATACAAAACTATTGATACAAAACATGCCTTCGCCTACTTTCAAATGATCTCTCCTTCTGTCACTCTAGGAAAATCTAAACAAGTTGATGACAAACTTGAGAAGCACTCAGCCTCACTTTGTACGATGCATTATCCCAAATGAGACAAAGACCCCAGGTATATAAAAATATTCTCCAGACGATGAGCGCTTTCTCAACTGCACCAGTTATTCCCAACACATTATTCTTGTCATCTGACAGGCATGATGGAGCCCTTTCTGGTTCTGCACCAGCTACGATGCAACGGAGTCTTGGAAGGGATCCGCATCTGCAGAAAAGGGTTTCCAAACCGTATTCTCTATGCAGAGTTCAAACAGCGGTCAGTGTGTTGATCTATTTCAAGTATAATTCCAAATAAGATGCTGTAAAATTTTCTGTAAATTTAGAGTAAGCAGCGGCAGCTGGGTTTTATTTTCCTCCCTAGATTTTTTCAGTCAAGTATTAATACTTTTTGTACTTCTCAAATTTCCCAATAATAGTCATTGACAATTTGTGTATTGGTCAATAATAACATGAACTTGTTAATCAGGCAAAACATACCAGAACTCAAATCCACTGATGCTTCCAAGGTTTTCATACATCCAAAATTGACTACTAGTTGGTAGAACTTGTATTTTTTGGGGATTATAAATCGCTTTTAAACCAAATTCTGGCAATGGCACGACACACCTTGGTATGGCTTAGCTCTTATGCCTTTGTTTCCACCGACTTCCAGGTTCAAACAAGTCCCTAAAATGAATCGCTTTACTACTGCATTCTATTTCCACTTTGTGACCTAGTAGCAAATGCGACGGAAATCCAACGCACAATTCTCAGTGTACACAACACGAAACAATGCAGACCACTGAATACGTGGTATCTCAACAACTGACCAGACAGTGATCAACAGGATTTGTGTTATGTTTTTCCTTTTAAAAGTAAAAAAGTGCCACTTTGGCCCATCTTAAGCTGCTTTTAAAACCTCATTCAAAACAGTAAGTAAAATAATAGAGGTAACTGTTGTTTTGAGAACTGCCTAGAACCCTAGAACAGCCAAATGGACTGAACTTGCGTTTAATTGAAGTGTGGAGAATGGATGGAAGCATTTTTGTAAATCAGCCTGTGTTTATTAGGCTCCTCTTGAAAACTGTAGTATCAATAAAGTCAACCTTGTAAGTAATGTATAAATCAACTTCTAAAATTCAGTAACTGATATCTCAACACTTATGGGTTCCCAGTTACCGTATCCTGAACCCCTTGGCCATCCCAGAAGACACGTATGTGGACAGCAGAAAAGCTGTGGAAAAGTTGCTTGCTTCTCTGGATATCGACCACACCCAGTATAAGTTTGGTCACAACAAGGTTCATAAATTCTTCCTTTAGTTTCCACAAGTGGTAGCCAATTCTGTTCCTGGAGTTCCACTATCCTGCTATTTTAGTTCCAACCCCATTTCAGTACATTCACTAGGGTCCCCAAAATAGCCAACAAATACCCTTAAGAGTACCTTTATCTAAACTCCAGCGTGATGTGGATTAGCAATAAAGGATGTAGTAGTTTCAGAAGTTTTTTTTTTTTGTAAATGTATATAATTTTATTTGTAATTAATTTATTACTGTTATATAATAAAAATACTTATGTGTGTATACAACCCCCCTAAAATCCATCCATTTTCATGAATACCCCAAAGAGTGATATCAATTTCATCTTACGCTGGCATTGAGGTGAAACTGTTAGGGATGTGGCACTTCAGGAACAGGGAAGCCTAACGCTGGTTTACACCCCCTCCACACACACTTATTTTTCTTCTAATGACAAGTAAATCTGTTCTTCTTCAGGTCTTCTTCAAAGCAGGCCTCCTTGGGCAGCTAGAGGACATGAGGGATGAGCGCCTGTCAGAGGTCCTTACCTTTCTTCAAGCTTTCTGCCGAGGGAAGCTTATGCGAATGGAGCGGAAGAGGATGCTCATAGAGAAGTATATACCTTGTGTCTTTCTAAATGCAGAACATGCGTAGTTTTGCTGATACAATATGAAGTCTCAGTTTACAGATCTGGCTCCCTTGTGCCTGTTCAAAGCAAGTTGAGAGCATGTGAGACTGTGAATCTATGGAAGGAATGCCTGGAGTGTATGTGAACTATGTTGTGGAGTGTGTCTGGCGTGTGTCTGTTTGTTTTGTGCGTGTGGTCACTACCGAAAAAGCCAGTAAACCTCCTCCACCCCAAATAGCATTTACATAAGCAGGTGTAAGGTTGGGTTGCATATCTTGCAAACGCCACTTGTACCAGTTGGTTCCTTAACTAGAGGCCCCCCTCCGCCCATCTTTGTTATAAATAACCATCTTTTGTCAAGAATGGATAGGAGTGCAAGCAGGCTACAATGAGTCCAAATACCATAGCAGGTGACTGGATTATGTCCTCATCGGCTAACATTTCAAGTCTAGGGTCTTGTTGGTTCACAACCAGTCCAACTATGGTCTTCGAGATGTATTTGCCATTTTTTGCCTTCAGATGACTATCCAAGCAACTCGAATTTTTGAAGGAATGGTCAGTTTTTGTTCCCTGGGCTTCAAACACTCGATTTTTCTGTTACTGACCAATTGTGTTGAGTCTTGATGGTGACCTTAGGCCGTTCCTGATTATGTCGCCACTTCAGCAACATGAAACTGATGTACTCTTCTGGCATCTACAGTGCCACTGTGGGATTACTGATATAGAACACACTAAACAATGGAGTGTGGCAGCCTGACCCTATTTGGTGATGGACACACTGAGCTAATTTTGAACAACAGGGGCAGAGGTTCAGGTTACTAAACTGACAAGGCTGCTTTTGTCAAAGTAGGAGAAATGATTTGTAAATGTACTTATTAAATAGAATTTCCCAGCTTCAACAGGTTTAACACCAGTGCATATGCTGGTGATACTCTATAGCTTTTCTGAATGATTGGCAAAAGGAAAATTTCACATTTTCAAATTTCCATTTTCCCAAAAATGGAGTACACTTTAAAAAGTACAGTTAAGGTGGTGCCTATAGGAGTAACTAGTAACTAGTAAGCCGTCATATGTAACTGAAAAAGGACCTGTGACTTATACCCACATTGGGTGGAAGGAGGGAAATTTATGCTTCAAACTGTAATATCTACATTCTGATTTAAACATCTGTCAGGCAGAAGATTTAAATTTCATCAACATGACGTTTTCACCCAAAATTCCACAAATTCATTCCATCGTAAAAAATTACAAAAATAACAAGTTACAGTCCCAAACTTGCACATCAACTATAATGAACTCCCTCTTTGTTTATATGGCCACATTCATCTCAAAGTGCTCATAAATTCATTAATGTTCAGTTTAAAAACAATATGAGCAAAGATAAATATTATGAACATTAGCATGTGCTAGCTCTCTAGGCTTAAAGCTCAAAAGCGTGGCCAGTTTATTTCCTAAATTATTAACACTGCAAAAGTAAATGTTTCTAAATCTTACTGTTGAATTGTATTCCTGAAGTATAATTGTATTCTATTATTCACCGTTTATCCATTAATTATATTACAATAATGTTGAAAATACTGCATGTTAACTATATTCCTTTTGTTCTTTCAACTAAAAGTCTAATGGATCTTCAGATGAAATGAGCACATCCATCACAAATATTCTTTTAACAACATAAAAAAGCATTAACTGACGAAATGTGTTCATTCCCAAGTTGCTTTTGATTGAAGGCATTAATGTGAATGTTTTCTCTGAGTAATTTAGTGGCATTCTCTGTCTTGTTTACACAGTCATAACACACTCTCAGAGAAGCATGGTCAGTACATCTCAACTTTCAAGCACAATGGCTTCAAATTAACACTGAACCCATAACCTGTTAACAGTTTAACTCAAGCAAAGCTCTTAACATACCATCTAAAAATACATAGAGATTCTCTGGCACAAAACAAAAAGCAGTGGTAATTAATTAAGAAAACATGGAATTTGGAATACCTACTGATGATAACTATTAAATCACATGAGTACTATGCATCACGTTATTTGGAGATGTTGGCCATTAAACCAGTATTTTGACGGACTTTCTTCAGGGAAGCTCTTATGGTGATTCAATGGAACATCCGTGGTTTCTACGCCGTCAAAAATTGGCCATGGATGTGTCTGTTCTTCAAGATCAAGCCTTTGCTGAGAAGTGCAGCCACCGAGAAAGAGCTAGCTGCACTGAAGGAAGAGTTCCAGAAGCTAAAGGAGACTCTGGAGAGGTCCGAGATCAAGAGGAAGGAGTTGGAGGAGAGACAGGTCTCTTTGGTGCAAGAGAAAAACGACCTCTCCCTCCAACTTCAGGCAGTGAGTGTCCGACTTGATTCTGGATCAGGAATCACACAGTTGAAATGAAAGTAATCCATGTCTTCTATCTCCAGGAGCAGGATAACCTTGCTGATGCGGAGGACCGCTGTAACCTGCTGATCAAGGCAAAGATCCAGATGGAGGGAAGAATTAAGGAGCTGATGGAGAGGCTGGAGGATGAAGAGGAGATGAGTGCAACCATCCTAGCCAAGAAGCGCAAACTTGAGGATGAGTGTATCGAGTTGAAGAAAGACCTGGATGATTTGGAGATCACTCTGGCCAAAGTAGAGAAAGAAAAGCATGCCACTGAGAACAAGGTGGGGTGTGAGAACTCGTGGTCTAGATTCAGTTAGTAATGAACCGTTTAACAAGTTTCTCCTTTTGACTTGAATCCCAGGTGAAAAACCTGGTAGAGGAAATGGCTGTACTGGATGAAACCATCTCCAGACTGACTAAAGAGAAGAAAGCCCTGCAGGATGCCCACCAGCAGGCATTGGAAGACCTGCAAATCGAGGAAAACAAAGTGAACATTCTGTCTAAGGCCAAGATCAAACTTGAGCAGCATGTGGATGATGTGAGTATAAGCTGGATCATGGACGGTGTTTGCGTGGTATGGTCCTCTCTGATTCTGTTTGCTCTATGAACAGCTAGAGGGCTCTCTGGAGCAAGAGAAGAAAGTGCGAATGGATCTGGAGCGAGCAAAGCGAAAGCTTGAGGGCGATCTGAAGCTTTCCACAGAGTCTTCCATGGATTTGGAAAACAGCAAACAGCAGATAGAGGAAAGACTGAAGAAGTGAGATGTTTGGACTAAAAGATTTGATGCTTATGTTGACGCTTCGTGAGGAACTAACAGATGCTTCCTTCTCTAGAAAAGACCACGAAATGGCTCAAATAGCTGCAAAGATTGAAGAGGAGCAAGCTTTGGTCATTCAGCTACATAAGAAAATAAAAGAACTACAGGTAGATGGTTCAAAAGACGAAATACATTGCGTTTCCTGTTTATTTTATAATCAATAGAAGCTTTTATGAACTCTTCAGACGCGTATAGAAGAGCTCGAGGAGGAACTTGAAGCTGAAAGAACAGCTCGTTCAAAGTCCGAAAAGCAGCGCAGTGATGTGTCAAAGGAACTGGAAGAGCTGAGTGAACGTCTGGAAGAAGCAGGAGGTGCTACTTCGGCTCAAATCGAGATGAACAAGAAGCGAGAGGCAGACTTTTTTAAGCTGCGCAGAGACCTGGAAGAAGCTTCTCTGCATCATGAAACCACTATCGGCATGCTACGAAGAAAACACGCCGACACCGTGGCTGAGATGGGCGAGCAGCTGGATAACCTGCAGAGGGTCAAACAGAAGCTGGAGAAGGAAAAAGCTGAAGCGAGAATGGAATGTGAGGATCTGGCATCCAACATTGAACATCTCTCCAGAGCTAAAGTGAGATATATTTAACTGAACTGGAAATTGGTTGAACAACACTACATCAGTAGCTGAAATGCAAATAAATGCTTGCAGGGTACAACAGAGAAGATGTGCAGAATGTATGAGGACCAGTGTAATGAGTCGAAAACAAAGGTGGAGGAACTCCAGAGACAGCTGATGGATGTCACCTCTCAAAAAGCACGGGCTCAAACTGAGAGCGGTCAGTGTACTGTTTTGTTTTTTTTTTTTTTTTTTTTTTTATTTTTTTTAAATGCAAATATTAATGGTCAAATTCATGACAACACAAATTTGATCTTCATCCATCAGCTGAAGTCAGTCGAAGACTGGAAGAAAGAGAGGTTCTAGTCATGCAACTGCAGCGGACTAAGAGTGCCCTCACCCAAACCGTGGAAGAGTTGAAGAAACAGCTGGAAGAGGAGAGCAAAGTGAGTTTTCTCTAGAGTTTACAGTAAATAAGAAATTAGATCATTTATTTTAAAAGTCAACAAACTAATTGGTCAGTTACGATCAATATTTTGGGATAGCTAAACTATATTTGTATAGTATACTAAACTATATTTGTATATATACATTAACATTATAATACTTCAGCTAGGCTCCACCCTTTTTACATCATGTTTGTTAAAGCATGAGTGATTTAAACAAGGCCATTTCTGGCAAATTTTGGCCACAACGGAATGGATTTCACTAAGGGTAGAACATGCAGAAATTACCACATTTTAAGGAGTAAAGAGCTGATAGCAGAATAAAACTAAATGAGCAGATTTCTGCAGATCCAGGAATACTTTTTATCAACAACAGCGTGGGATTTACTTTTCCAGTGTTAAGAATTTAGGAAATAAATTCCATAAACAAACCACAGTTTTGAGCTTATAGATTACAATGCAAACGTTAGCTTGGTTTAGCTCAGATAACACATCAAAAGTACACAAATTGTGATGTTGGCTTGTAAAAGTGCTATTGTTATAAATAAACCAACACTAACCAACCCCAATTTCTCTATGATTTCACATGCGGAGATATGTTTAGACAAGGTTTCTATAGTAAACAGACATTTACCAAAGCTAAGGAAGAGTGCAGAAAATGCGGTTGCTTGGGTGAACACTTTGGTTGCTAAGAAGCATATATTTATATTATATTACAAAGATACAATGATGATGATGATGATATGTAACTCATCTGAAATTCACTCCCCTGTACTGTTCGTCCCATTTCCAGTCAGGATAATAAGTGGGCAAACATTCAAAACTTTTCAATATTATTTTAAAGTTCAGTCTGCAAACAGGAAGACTAATTTGTTAATGTTAAAATGTGAAGGGGAAATTCATTTGAGCTAGTTTACTATGAAATGGGGAAGAATCTTTTTGTGAGGTTAGGGAGAAGTGTTTTATACATGGGGTACTTTTTTTTAAAAGTATGTTTTAAATTGTTCTGCTTTGTGTTTATGTGCTAGGCAAAGAACAGTTTAGCTCATGCAGTGCAGTCATCCAGGCACGATTGTGATCTCCTGAGAGAGCAATTTGAGGAGGAGCAAGAGGGCAAATCAGAGCTGCAGCGGGCTCTGTCAAAAGCCAACGCTGAGATTGCACAGTGGAGAACGAAGTATGAAACCGATGCCATTCAGAGAACAGACGAACTTGAGGATGCCAAGTAAGGATCCTCTCTGGCACCAGTCAGCATAGCATGAGGTCAAACAAATGTTCAGAAATGTATCTTTCCCCAGGAAGAAGCTTGTTGCCCGTCTCCAGACTTCTGAGGAGGCTGTGGAAGCATCCAATGCAAAATGTGCTTCACTGGAGAAGACCAAGTATCGTCTTCAGAGTGAAATCGAGGACTTGATGGTCGATTTGGAGCGATCTAATGCTGTTGCCACGGCATTGGACAAAAAGCAGCGCACTTTTGATAAGGTTAGGACAGACTGCCAACCAAGGAAGCCATTGTTGAGTTGGAGTCTCAGCTAAAACTTATCATTGATGTCCAGGTTCTGTCTGAGTGGAGACAGAAATTTGAAGAAACACAGGTAGAACTGGAAAGCTCTCAGAAAGAGTCTCGTAGCCTCAGCACGGAGCTCTTCAAGCTTAAAAACTCCTACGAAGAAGCCCTGGACCAGCTGGAGACGGTCAAGCGGGAGAACAAGAACTTGCAAGGTACAGTAGAAATGGTCATTTCAAAGAAAACATGTAATAATCAAACTATTTCATCTCATTGGTGGAATTTTTTTTTTTTTGCAGAGGAAATCACTGATTTGACTGATCAGATAGGCCAAGGCAACAAGACAATCCATGAGCTTGAGCAGACGAAGAAGGTTCTGGATCATGAGAAGAGTGACATTCAAGCAGCTTTGGAGGAGGCTGAGGTACAACTGAGAGATATAACGTACATACTTCACTAGGGGATGTTTTAAAATGATGTACCCTTATGTTAACTCTGTGTGATTCAGGGCACTCTGGAGAATGAGGAGAGCAAGACTGTACGGATCCAGCTGGAGCTCAGCCAAACCAGGACGGAAGTTGAAAAGAAGCTTGCAGAGAGGGATGAGGAGATTGACAATCTTCGGTAAGGGACTTTCAATTTCTGAAACACAGAATCTAAACAGCACAGTTTCATTTAAATGTATGCTACTGTTTATCGATGCAGTCGAAACCATCAGAGGACTCTGGACAGCATGCAGACCTCATTGGATGCTGAAACCAGGGCACGCAACGAGGCAATTCGTGTTAAGAAAAAGATGGAGGGAGATATGAATGAGATGGAGATCCACTTGAACCATGCCAACAGACAGGCTGTGGAGTCACAGAAAATGGTTCGGAACCTTCAGCTTCAACTCAAGGTCAGAGGGAAGCATCGATGGTTGAAATTTTAGATTCAAAGAGATTGTATCAGTTGTTACTCAAAAAGGGACATTTCATATCTCTGGAATTCATTTGTTATTTCATGCACACTGTTTGCGTGTTAGGAACTGAATTGTGAAACTAAATGGATCTGCTTCACCCTTGCTTTACATCATATTTATTTCCTTTATAAGATATATTGAAGAAATTCAATCATTCATCTCAACTGTGAGAGAATTCCAACAAAAAACCCTGTTTTCCCACTAGTTTCTGGGATTAATTGCAAATAAATTCGGTTCGAGGCTCACCGGTGACCTTCCTGGAACGAGTTTGCAGGGAGAACCTGTGCTTGCGTGGGTTTCCTCCGGGTACTCCGGTTTCCCCCCACAATCCCAAAAACATGTGATTAGGTTAATTGACTAATCTAAATTCCCCTTAGGGTGTGAATGTGTGAGTGAATGTTGCTCTGCGATGGACTGGCGACCCTGCCTCTCGCCCATTGTGTGCTGGAGATAGGCACCGGCAGACCCCCGTGACCCCGAAAGGGAAGAAGCGGGTATGAAAATGAATGAATGAATTGCAAACTATTACTTGTACAAGACACCTGTGTACAGACTTAATCAATAACCTCTGCATTATGGGCTAATACAAAGGCATGGACATCAGGGACAAAATTGGAAACCAGCACATGTGCTACAGTACGGTTTGCAAACAGATTGGTGAAACTGGACATCAACTGTTGTCACAAATAAAAGAAACTGTTATCACTAAAACCATCCTTCCAGGCTAGTTAAAGGGTGACAACTCACTAAAAGTGAAATTACTAATTTTAAAAAATAAAAATAAATTTGGTCATTCAGATTTTTACAGTTGAGATGCACCTACAATGAAAATTACTCACAGATTCTCCCGTGAGTTCCTACTGAAAATCTAAACATTCAGGAGCTTTTGGAACAATCAAGATACAGTGAATGTTTCAACACAAACAAGTTTCATTAGAGCAGGCCACAAAGTGACTTGAGTTACATAAACATAAACATTGGACCACCCCTGGTAGTGACAGTGTCAAAGGGAAAGTCTGAACTAGATAGCCAGGAGCTAGCTTCCTACACATGAAATATATTTTTTATGTTAACATAAGGATTCAAAAGTGATGCTCTGATCCAAATCATACAAAAAAAAATTTTATGTAAAAAATGTAAAATCTGCAGTCAGAACCTGGGTAGGAGTGAGCCAGTGTTTGGAATAATGCATCTATTTTTTATATTCCTTTTACTAAAAATTTGTTAAAAAAATACATTTCTTTGGCATTTTATTTCGTTGAACACATAATAATCATATCGGAAGGATTCGGCTTGTTTAGTTTTGAAAGACAATCGCAGTAATTATGGAGTTCACTGTATGTTTATAAGCAGGTTTGGAGACGGTAAATAAAATCAACTGAACATCTGGCACATTTGTTAACATCTTTTGTTGTTTACTCAGGACCTGCAGGTGGAGTTAGATGGTTCTCTTCATCAGTGTGAGGAGCTGAAAGAGCAAGTGGTGGTCACAGAGAGGAGAAACACACTGCTAACTTCAGAACTGGAGGAGCTTCGTGCAGTGGTGGAACAAACTGACCGCATGCGGAAAGTGGCTGAACATGAGCTCCTGGAGTCCAGCGAGAGAGTCAATCTGCTGCACGCTCAGGTGTGGCATTTTACAACCTTCAAATTAGCGATGATGAAACATCTTCATCTAATATTCCTTTGTACAGAACACGGTGATGTTGAACCACAAGAAGAAGCTGGAGAGTGACCTGTCTACATTGTCCGGAGAAGTGGATGATGCTGTAACCGAGTGTCGCAATGCTGAAGAGAAAGCAAAGAAAGCTATAACTGATGTGAGTTATGAATACCACTAGCGTCTTTCAAACTTCCAACCAGGCCATGCCCCTTTCATTGAGACTCGGTGACAAAGCAAGCATTGTGTTTCTTGTACAAAAAAATTGGAATCTTGTAGAAAAACATTGACATTGTTCAAAAAGCAAATAAAATGGGGCCTAAAATGGATCCCTGTGGTAAAAAAAAAATAAAGCTATTAATTGCAACGGCTGAAATTATTTTCCAATTTCAGGCAGGCATGATGGCAGAGGAACTGAAGAAGGAGCAGGACACCAGCAGCCACTTGGAGAGAATGAAGAGGAACATGGAGCAGACCATCAAAGACCTGCAGAACCGTCTGGATGAGGCTGAGCAGATCGCTCTTAAAGGCGGGAAGAAACAGATTCAGAAAATGGAAATTCGGGTAAGCAAAAAAACAAAATACATATTGATTTCAGGGATAAATATGAAAATTACAAGTGGATTCCCCTTAATCTCAATGCGCAGGTACGGGAGCTTGAAACAGAGCTGGACTGTGAGCAGAAGAAAAGTGTAGAGTTCCAAAAGGGAATACGAAAGTATGAGAGAAGGATTAAAGAGCTCACTTACCAGGTAGAAATGAGATGAAAAGTACTTGATTTTAGTGTTGGATCATTTAAGAACTAATCTTTTCAATGCAGACAGAAGAGGACAGGAAAACTCTGCTGAGGATGCAAGATCTGATCGACAAACTACAAGCCAAAGTGAAGAGCTTCAAGAGACAAGCTGAGGACGCAGTATGTATTTGCTGAACAAAACGACAATTCAAAAAGCCTCTGTTAAAGATTGTAAAAGTAGCACAGAGACTTAAAGGTACCCCCTTGTGTTGCGTTCTAGGAGGAGCAGGTCAACTGCAACATAACTCGCTTCAGGAAGATCCAGCATGAGCTCGATGAAGCTGAGGAGCGGGCGGATATAGCCGAAACTCAGGTCAACAAGCTGAGGGTGCGCACTCGAGAGACTCATGTCGTTAAGGTTATCTCAAATTCATCTTATCATTTGATCGTTAACTAGATTTGATTGAAAAAAATCATGAAACCACTTTTTTCAATCATTTTTTGCAGATTGTGGAATGAAGATTGACGGAACAAAAGACTTAAGCCAAAGCATGTGACAAAAGTCTTTAAAATACTGAAAGGTTTTCAAATCTTTGTGAAATGTCGATGCTTACTGGCGTTTTACTTTAGTCTGCACAGAGCTGTTTTGAGAGATAAACATTTTTTTAAGCATTCGTTTCCATTTGGGAAGAGACTTCAAGAAATCAGCAGGAAAACAGCAAAGAGAGCTTTTGCGAACCTCTGAATCAGAAAGTTTTCAGTGCCTCAAATGCATTTAAAAGAAGTTTCTCAGACAAAATATATGAATCACTGCTTAACCTGAAATGTCAGGTTGCACAGAAATGTGTGGATTAAAAAAAATAAATAAATAAATAAAAATGTTTTGCTTGTTTTTCTTTTCACTTAAAACAACCATTGGGATTACCGAGTAATTCACAAATATGGTTAGTTCATTGTTTTGTGACTAAATACAGTATTAGGGATTTAACAATATATTGTGGCATAATATATTGAAATTCACAAATATCACAATTCATAATAAACTTATGAAAAACATAATAAAACTATTAATGAAAACAGCTCTCACTCAGTATGAGAAACTTCTTGCTCTTTAATGTTTCATTCTCTGAATTTACGAACCTTGAGACTGACCTCTAGAGGCCCGGATGATACACATTAAACTAGACCCAGGCGTTATGGGTTTGACTAAACTCGGTTAAGTCAATCGGTTTCAGTAAAATAGGTGTGTAGGGTTTCACGTCACTTTTTATTTTAATTTTGTACAAGTATTGTTATGCATATCATATCGTGGTCTTAATATCGTGAAATGTATTATATCGTGAGAAAGGTGTATCGTTACGCACCTATTATATATATTAAGAAGTCAAGCAATAAAATAAAATGTCCAGGCAATAAAACAAAAGTTTTCCAGGGACTTTTGTTGGGCTCAATCCTGACATGACAAAAACTTTCTCAATGTCACCAAACAGTGTTTGGCTGTTACTCACCCAATTTTAAGCCTCCTACACTGCTGTTTTTGATTCAGTTCACAACTGGGTTTCAATCTACACAATCTTCAATCTGGGCTTCACTGAGACACAGTTCATAAACATGATTATAATCCTACAAAGTCCCTGAGCGCATCTATAAAAATGATGTTGATTAAAAGGCAAAAGGTAGGAACAATTATTGATTTTTCTTTTGAAAAATATACTACAAATTTATTGTTTGTTCTGTTTTTCTGTGCAATTTTTGAGACATGCATTAATATTTCAAGAGGACGGATAAAATGCTTTTTAGGACAAATTTATTGTTTGAATTAATTTATCAAGGCAAACCCCCAATTCTTAAAAAATTCATATATTTAAATGTAATATTCACAATAATTTAAATATCTAAGAATAAACTGTTGCTACATTTGATTAAAGATTGTTTTCTACAACTTTATAAATAATCTACTATTATTTTTTTGTATTCCCCTACTGCGTCTTACGGTTATGGGAAAATGTATTCCATGTGGTTACATTTCTAACTCTAGTAAACACAATTATGACATAATATATCGATAAAAAGATAGAAGTAGTAGTTCTTCATGGTCCACCAGCATGAAAAACAAACACTGAGATTCCAGGAGTTTCCCCCATGCTAAGTTTTCCTGGCAACTTTGAATGAAGCACTGGTGAAGAACAATCCCCATCATCAACATTAGAGGAGGAGATCAGAGTGGAGATAGCAGCCTGATGCACACCCTTCAAGAAAATTATTCCACTGTGAGGAAAGAGAGACGTGTGCCTAAGCTCATGGCTTTCCTGGACACACACAGAGGGCAAGGAACAAACTTTCAGCCCAGTGTCAAGGAAATGGGTGTTTCTCAAGTCCACCCCTCAGAAAAACTAGTCCAGTCTATACTTGAGAAAGAGAAGAAGCTTCAGATCTGAGGCACCACACACAGATTCAGTTCACCCAGGACCACATTTGGTGAGTTTGTCTTCATTTCGGGATAAAATTTGTTTCTTGAAAAGTATAGAACTTTCTGTCAGTTACCACTTCAAGCTCTGGAGTTCCTATAAGTTGTTTATAGTTTTGTTCCAGTTAAAGTCTGAATGGGAGCCTTCATTTCTAAACTCTGGAAATCAGCCATATTCTGTTTACTCAGTATTTGTAAGTCCTACACTTTTCCCTCTCCAGGTTTGGGCTAAAGCTTCTAAAAGAACAATCCTACAGTTGTATATTTGTTCCTCATGGCGTCACTGCTGATTTTTGTTACCCTTTTTCATCTGATCACTCTTGCGATCCTCTTCATCGCAACCATGGATAAAGTGAGTTGATCAAACACCAAACATCACCATTCATCGTTAGTCATTCATTAAAGCATTTTCTGGTTTATCAAGTCCTGGTGGGTTTGGGACAGCAAACAAAGTTCAGACCTTTGGTACAACTGCAGATTCGACAATGAAACTGAAAAATGGTTCTGTATAACCGCAGAGGACACCGGTAAAACACCACACTGAAAATACTTTAACTAGAAACACATTTCAGGATTAAGTGTTTATTTCCTCCAGAGTGGCTTCAGGCTGTCCAGGTTCTGATGATCCTGTCTGTGGTGTTCTCATCCATCTCCTTCATGATTTTTTTGGGGCAACTATTCACAATGTCCAAAGGAGGACTCTTCTACCTAACTGGTGTCTGCCAGGGGTTTGCTGGTATTTATAATACTTGATTTACTTTGCTATGAGCTTACTTATTTCTTTACTAATGTAAAGTTTCGTCCTCAATGAGTAAAGACTGTTGCAACACTATTGGGTTTTCCAGTTAAAATAGCATGAATAAAGTATTAATCTTAGAAAACAACCAACACAACATTGATAAAAAGCATTAAAACTGCTTTAATTGTCGCGGTTTGCCTGTAGTTTATTCTGCTCCTAAGGTTTTGAGTAAAACCAGTGTCCCTTTCAACAAACGTTCGATGACCTGGAGAACACATTTGTTCTTCCAAACACTGGCTTGCTCCTTTATTCACTCTTTTTCTTGTAAAGGCTCTAAATGTACATAAAACAGATGTTTTGTATCTGGACCTGGAACGGAGCATCTCCTTTTAAACCTTGTGTTCATCTTAAAACACTGAATTCAGCTCTGCTGTAACTAGCTGTGGATTTGGTCTTGTGTGAAATAATATAAAAGTATGATATTAAGTCATAATTTTGAGGTAATTGTTTTATGATTATGATAAAGGAACACAAATACAGCCTCCAAATATTTTTTTTCTTTGGTAATGCTTTCAATTTATGTAGCGCTTTTCCAGACACTTTACAATTTTCATAGCAGTATTTATTCCCTCCACATTCCCACACTGGTGGTAATAAGCTTCCTTGGTAGCCCTCAGCTACCCTGGGGAGGTCTCCCCACCACCCAATACACTCCATGAGTCACACACATCCATACAGGGCAATGTGGGTGAAGTGACTTGCCCAAGACCACAACTAAATGGTCGACACTTTGTTGCCCCGCTACAAAGCAGTGTGCAACTCTTTTACGATAACAATTAGCCTAACTTCTGTTAGGGTGGCAAGAACTACAACTCCCTACTTTGGTTTGGCTAGTCATTATTTAAACATAGGGCCTATGATAAATGAGCTGCTTAATGATATAGTAGGTGAAAAACACTGAGCAAGTCAAGTAGCAAAATTTCAATTGCAAATATGAAAAGCACTTCTAATCATTTCTATCTTTCTCCAGGCCTCAATGGATTCGCTGCAGTTCTCATTTATACCTTGCACAATAAAGAAATCGTTCAGGACACACAGAAATTGAGCGCAGGACACTTCGGACACTGCTTTTTCATGGCGTGGGCCTGTGTTCCTTTGCTGCTATGCAGTGGAATGATGTACATCCATCTGCGCAAGAGGGAATGAGTCTCTGGAAAATGAGATGTGCTATGCAAAGAATGTTTGCAGTTGGCAAATGACTGATTATACACTCAATTAAAGTACCATAAAATAAACACAGCATTATTCAGACACTATTCAGCCATGTATTAGTATACCAAGCTGAAATGTAGACACAACACTGAAACTGGCAATAAAACATCTGCACTTCCTCTTCTATAACGAACCCTCCACTATATTTTTTAATTAGGCTCATTCTCCATGTCCCCACCCGAGATAAGTAAACCAATTGGAAACTTTGCCGCCGGTTCTGGTGACAGCACTTTTTGCATAGCAAGTAGCATTACAAGTAGCATTTCAGTGGAAAATTGTATTTTCGGTATTTTTCAGTTTAAAAATGTAAGCACTGGCCTATTTTACTGACAGCTTAATACACATCAGTAAATCATCAGAATAATTAATGCATACAAGGTTTTATAAAGAGCGAATTACCCTATAAATAATCACATTAAATTACATAACATACACAAAACATACATTTACTTACTTCGGTTGCTGCCTAAACAAAAAGAGTGCTGAGGTTTACAGGTTTCTTAGTTACTTCCAACAAACACCAAATCCATGTGGTTTGAACTTTCTGTTGACATTTAAAAGTCGGAATTTCCTTTTCATGATTTGCTGAGATTTCAAATGAAAAGTCCTTCAAGCAAAAGGAGAAAAAAATGCAACTATAAACTGTTTTGAAGTGCATTTCCTGACATTGCTAGGAACTGAGGGCTACACAGTTCTTTGAATTAGCCCGTGCCCTTCATTTAAAAAAGGGGGACACCCCTTCACGTTATGTGATGTCACAAAATGGACATGAAAAAATAAATTGTTAAAATTTTAAATAAATCCGCCTAATAGGCCTGCAATTTATTAGTAAATTGACATCTTATTTAATAGACCTTAGACTCTTCTTAGGTTCCTGACGTCTCAGATTTATTTTCCTTAACAAAATGCAAGTCATTTATTTATTGTGATCGACATGCTCTCTGGTGCATTTTTATTAACATTCCAACTGTTTGGCCTATATTTTTTAGCATGCCAACTGTCTGTTGCATTTTCATTAGCGTTAGCATGCTAAGTGTTTGGTGTATTTTCATTAGCATTCCAACTCTGGTGTATTTTCGTTAGCTTGCCAACGGCCTGGTGTCTTTTTATTAGCATGCTAACTTTCTATATATTTTAATTAGCATGATGTCAGGTGTATTTTTGTTAGCATAGACATAGAAAACTGTTTGGATTATTTTCATTTGTACACTGTGCGGTGTATTTTTTTTTCCACATCAACTGACATGCGTTTCCCACTTATTTAAACATAATAATCTTGCTCTTTTGGGGATACGTGTCCTTGAATCACTTAAAATAAAGTACTCTTGAATACCAGACAAAGGACTTTAATATGGTTTACCACAGATCACAATCACGCAACACATCCAGAACTAAAGTTAGCTGCTGCATAGAGAACAGAGACTGCCACTAGTCCAAAACTCAAGCTGGCGCTTCACCAACTTTTTAGTAATTTAATCAATTTACAGTCAGGCAAAATTAATATAACAATACAAGAACTCTCAATATTATATTGTTACAACCTAAATAACAAAAAGGTACTGTTGAGAAAAGGAACTATTTTGTAAAAAGAACACAAAAAAAACATGTTTTGATCATTGACAGCTGAGGTTGATCTTAGATATGACTGTCTCTATTGGTTGACAAAATAAGGCTACATCCTTTTTTTTATATGTTACAAGAATAATCAAATTTGAAATAAGTAGGAGTTAAAGCAAGAGCAGCATATCACTGCAAGATAGACAATGAGGTAAAAGGATGCCAACTCTTCAAAAAGCTCTTTATTTCAAATTCAACAACTTCAGCATTTTTTCTAAAACCGTAAAACTTCCACTTGCGTTTCCTCGTTTTCAATTGAACTAGGTCACAGTGTGATTCCTTGCTTATCCTTTTACTTCACCTGAAACACCAATCACCTTCAAAAACAAAATTAAACCACCAGACGTCCTTTCAGTCCAGGTATTTCGTGAAGAGTGCTGAAACAAAGCCAGGTGCGCCGGTGGCACTGTTACTTTAGCCGCTGCACGATGACCGCGTTCAGCAAATTTGCCTCCTTTAGCGTCTGGCTCTCATCCGTCAACTCCTTGTTTGGAAAGGTGGTCATGAGAATGAACTCAGTGGCAGCTAAGGCAGGATGGGCACTGGCCACAAATTGACGTATGTCAGAAACCCTGTGATGGAAAAAGGAACAAATCAGTTCAAGCTTTATTTGCACAAACGTTGACACCTAGAATTTTGATGAAAATAGACATTATATTGACCATATATTATCTTGAGCTGGTAAATAAAAGCCAAATAAAAAAAAGATTAATTAGTAACTTGTTATTGGTCAACATAAAAATTTTAATGGTTCATTCATTCATTTTCCTGCCCACTTATTCCCTCTCAGGGTCACAGGGTCTCCACCTTACTTAGGGCGGGAGGCGGGGGTACACCCGGTCATCGCAGAATTTAAATGGTTGTCAAATAATTTTTATCAGGTTCCTGATGAAAGTGGCCACAACCATAAGACCCCATTCTTACCTAAATTTTAGTAACATGATCGTATGATTTAAATTATTCATTAACCCTTTAAAACCAGGAAATCTCTGACTGTCCAGTTCGCAACCATTTTTTTGCACCTGCAAACAATGCAAAATGTAGATTTACAAATTGGGGGGATATAGCTAAGACATTTGAAAAATGATTCAGATGAAAAAAAATTTGTTGCAGTTTTTGGTACTTTCCATATAAACTGCAGCAAAACATTTTTTCCTTCCTTCCTTCCTTCCACACGCAATCATTTACATCTGGCACTTTCAGTGTGCTTTTAATTTTTGTGTATGAGAAAGCTGCAATGTATATTTTTCTGAAACAAATATGAATTTGATTTTATGGGAGGAAACCCCATAAAACTTTTACTAATAAATACGTAGGAAAATACTACACCTAAAAACCTAGGGGAAACAACAGGGGGAAAAAAAAAAAGTCTACATCTTTTACCAGTAATACTGTAGAAGATTTTCATGGGGTTTTTTTTACCTGTGGTGGTGGTTAAATTTCTGCACCAGACGTCCTCCGTCTGCCAGTCTGATTTGGATGCTGGTGACCGGCTGAGCTCCGTCCACACTGATGGAAGCGCTGGCCTGAGCTTCACTGGCTGCCTGGTCCTGTGGGCTCCTCTGGGGAGACACCAGCTCTGGCGTAGCACTAAATAACACGAAAACAATTCATGTGTAAGACTTTGTATATTTATCACAGACAATTAGTATTTCATTTTATTAAAAAAAAGAAAAAAGAATTGAGAGAGTTAATCCTATTTTGATCAATAAAATGATTATTGTGGATCAAATGATTACATCAAGTATCTGTTACTGGTAAGAATGTTTTTTGGTAAATGATCAGATTTTTCTTTGCATGTAAACACCTAATTAATGTAGTAGTGGTTTCACGTGGTTTGCACAAATTTTTTTCTAATTGTCATCCGTGATTTGTCATCAAAACTACCCAACGGTCCTCACTGAAGGCACGCATCCAACATGCGCAAGCACCTCGACTAAGATAGCAGCGGTATTTTTTTTAAAACAATACTTTGCTGAAGTGTAAGTCACAAAATCACAGCTTCACACAGCTGATGCATAATCATTAAAACAAAAAAGTGCTGCATAACTGCTTACCCATGGAGCTATGAAGCTAATGTTTCAGTGACATGACAATTCTCATGTAAATGCCATTCTACGTGAGGCAGGTTCACAGACTAGCAGACAAATGTTCAAAAACTGTTTATATTTTTTATTCAGTTTTTGCCTTTAATCCACTGTTTTTGTGCAAATAATAATCACTAGAGTCTAGGTCCCCCACATTTTACAAGCTGTTCGTTAATTTAATAGCAAAGACTGCTTTCTAGGCACCAGGCTTAAGAGTGATCCGGTCAGCAGAAGAGATTCCGGAAACATTTTCTTCGGTTAATTCTTCCTGTCCAATAGATGCCAGACATGCGTTAACAATAAAAAAATGGTGCAGTTGTACCTGTTGAGTGCACTTTGGCAGCAAGAAGGAAATAACACATAATTGGTTAACACACAGATTTTGTTCAATAAAAAGTAATTTGGCCATTATGGAAACATGGTAAAAAAAGAATGTAGAGAAAAGAGCAGGAAAGAGCTTTCTAACCTGCCGAGTTTCTGTCCTTCTCCTGTAAAAGCTTTGAAAGCAGATTTGGGTTTGGAAAAGTCTTCATCCCGATGGTCTTCCATGTCTAGGTTAACCTGACCCCCTCGGAAGCGCTGCCTCAGCTCCAAAGGAATCTCCCTGTGAAAGAATGTTAAAAAAAGGACATTTTTTAAACAACTAACTTGCAGATCAATTCCTTTTCAGAACTGTTCAGCCCGATTAAACTGTAGTCAAGTTTAGATGATCAGCAAACTGTATTGAGCTCACCCTCTGCGGATGGATTCCAGGAAGAGAGCATTCTCAGGATCTGTATAGTTCCTTAACTCTCCATCATCGAGACTAAAGCCTGTTTTCCACAGCTTTAGCACCACATGCACCTGAGGGCACAGCACACATCATTAGAGTCGGTCAATCAATCAGTGAGTCAGTTGGTTGATGAACGTCGATTGGTGAGTGGGTGAGTCTGTCGGTAGGTTGTTCATTGAGTGGGTCCGTCAGTTGCTCAGACTGGAGAGTCCATTGTCAGTCAGAGAGTGGGTGAGTCGGTAGGTCAGTCAATGAGTGAGTTAGTTGGTTTTCCCCAGCAATCAGTCAGTGAGTGAGTCAGTCTGACCATCTGTCAGTAAGTCCTCCAATCAGTGAGAGGGTGAGTCAGTCTTTCAGAGAATAAGGAAGTGAGTGGGTGAGTGGAGCAGTTGGTCAGTCAGTGTGAGGGTTGATTGGCCAGTGGGTGAGTCAATATGTGAGTTTTTGAATAAAGGGACTTACATCTTGAGAACCACTGGATTGTCTCCTACTCCCGGTTACATAAGCTGACTCCTCTTCTGGGGCAGCACCTAATCGATAACCACCTCCAACAAAAGGCTGTGATGTGAAGACAGAGATATTTTAGCAAATTAATAGAAATAACTTGACAACTATTACACAAACATAGTCTGTAATCTGTCCTTAGGCTGGTCAGACTGGCTTGGGATCCAGACGTTACAGTTTTAATTCTAATCCATAGTTGGTAATAAAGAGAGAGAAGGGGTTCATCTGAAATCAAAATATTTTTTTGCACGTAGCACGGATTTTCAGAATGAGAAATTATTTTATTGACAGTATGCAAGTAAATACAGTAAAACATAATTAAGCATGTATGATCTCGGACATAACTCACAATGAATTCATAATTTTAATACGCACTTAAACAGCCCAAGATGGAATAGAACATGGCCAATGATCAATAAGGATGTCACATGACTGTATTTTGGTTTGTTTCCACTAGTATGGACAAAGGCTACTCGTATGGTGTGAAACAAGACCCCGGGATCTCACTAAACCAAGCAAAACGAAAGGTGTACCTTGGACTTGCTGGATTCTCCAGACCCTTTTCCAGCTTTGTCAACGGGAACCGCCCCATGCTCCTTTGCCCCTTTAAACAAGTCCTCTATCAGCTCATTTGAGTTCTTCTTTTTGGGAGGACCAACAATCTGTTGCCCGCTGCGTTCTGAACCACCAGCAAAAAACCTACACGATAGAATAGCATTTGTGTAAAAATAGAACAAAAATGTGACATTTAACCTAAAACTAGCTTTAGGTGGAAAATATGACACTACCTCTGTCCTTCCTCATCACCACTGTCATCTTCATCCTCGTGCATTAGATCTCTAAATGACGTCACTCTGTGTTCACTAAAACCAAACGCAAAACAAACCTCTGCCACACTGCTGATTTGATGGAAATCTTAGTTCATGAACTCAGTTCAGCTACCTTGCCGCAGTGGGTCGGGAGATAGAACCGGGGTCTGGCTGAGGAATGGTGGCAATATCATCATCATCCCCTCCATCTTCAAAGAAATTGGCCAGAGCAAGCTGAAAACACACAAACCCACAGTTAGCCTTCTACAACGAACTGATGGTTGTTCTTGATGTCTCGCAAATGAACAAAGAATACAAATATGCGCACGAGACGAGAAGGCCAAACTAAATTTGATTGAATGACCACGCACATATCAGTGAAACGATTACAATAAGAGCTAACGTTATAAGGCGACGTTGACACGCAGAGACTGAAACATAAAGGGCAACACATGTGATTAACCAAGCGAAGCAAATGATTAAAATCCTGGTGCTTTGATCGAAGAGTGACTTGCACATTCTGTTAGCCGGTGACAAGTTTCACTGGTTGCCACTGGAGGCTGGAGACATCTTATAAGTTCAATATCAACAGCTCTTGATCACAGCAATATATCAGCAAAAAGGTGTTCAACTTGAAGATGACCTGTAGGTCCCAGCCAGCAGACTCGAGGAAGAACCGGGCTCTCTCCTCATCAACATCAGTAACTGCGACGAATCCCCTCACCGCTTCTTCCTGCTCCGCCATTTTGATGTGTCCAGGCCAGAAAAGTCCGACAAGAAAACAACGAAACAAATATTCGTTCCGCCACTGATTTGTCTGTCGAAACGTTTTTAAAATTTACATGTTTTCTCAAATATTTTTGTATTATTTCGCTATTAGCAAAATCATAGCGTGGTGCTTTGTAATGTAGCTTTTAATACAAACGAAGCTACAGAAATTAAATTTCCAAACCGTTGTTCTAATGACTTAAGCAACGACAAAGTTCGTGCGTAGACAATGCATTTTATGTTTACACCAATAGTTTTCACACATTCAATACATTTTTTTTACAAATATCCAAACTACTGACACGGCTGGAGATAAATGTTTGCAATAACCAACAGATGGCAGTGCAGTATTAGGTTTACATTTGCCATTTTACCAAGCACATGTACTTTTGAGTTTTTTATCCATCATACACTGTGATGGAAAAAAAAGTATGTGAAACCAACTGGTGAGATTAAATATGTACAATAAATATGTAATAAGATTTTGAGCTCACAAATAGTACCAGCCATGGCTGCCCACTGCTCCCGGTGTGTGTTCACGGTGTGTTTATTCACTGCTGTGTGTGTGCACTTGGATGGGTTAAATGCAGAGCACAAATTCCTTGTATGGGTCTCTCCATACTTGGTCGTAACGTCACTTTCACTTCACTTCACTTCACATATTTGCTTTGGATAAATTATATTTACATGAATACATATATAAAATAAATAATATAACATGTAAATAAATAGACTGCGCTAAAAACTTATCACATGCATTGCTGTTTAGTTCACTCCAGTGGACAATAACTTATTTACTCTGTGACCTGGTATTCGAATAGCTCTGCTTCCATATTCATTTTTTTTATGCTTTTTTTAAAGCTCCCCAACCATAAACATGAAAACTTTGAGCACTTTATTTGTTCTCCAGAGACGGTCAGCATCTGTTCATGATAGAATAATGCAAAATTTCTCTACTCATCCAGTAAAGAGCTTTCCTTTCCCATAAAGGATGGGTAACAGTTCCATTCTGTTAATAAACACATTTTCTATTATACTGTATATAAAATAAATTTTCTGAAGCAATTAAGACTCTATGTAAGATGTTGCCTAGAAGTTCTTTGTAAAAGGCTGTAGAATCGTGGAGAGCACGCACCATGCAGAGTAGAGGCATGTGACCCACAGCTGCAAGAGGAAGAGCCAGCAGACATGTGCAAAAACAGCCATTTCCTCACTGGATGTGAGATTAGATGACATACGGTGCAAGTGAAAAATTGCTTTAACAAAAGAAAAAAAGCTTAATCAGCTATAACAGAAATAGGGATATGGTCAACTGAATTCTCAAAGTTTGTCAGAAATCTCATTGTATTCTTAATGTTAAACCTATATATCAATCTATAAACAGACTTGATGCTGATAAAGTCAATAAATTCATGTAGCCAAATATCTATAATATTAAACATAAAAACAACAGAGAATGTAATACACACTTACATTTCATTTAATGTAAATGTAATTATGTAGTAAATAAATGTAGTATTCATATCAGTGAGACAACAAGAAATGGCAGCATAAAATGTTGAGAATCCTGAATGTTAATATGGCTAAGTAAAAAGAGGTCCTCTACTCTCTGTGAATCATAATGTGATTTAAAAGAGAGGGAGCTCAGGACAAATCGCCTTTATATCGTCATATTTTCACTATGTGCATGAAATAATTTCAAATGAGAGCTTACAATTACTAAATTGATTGCAAATAGGCAACTAACAATGTTACATTTTTTGAAACAGGAGAACAAAGAGCTATGGAACTTATGTGTGATTAAATTAAATGTGTAGATCAAAAGTTTGAATATACATAAAACATTTGACCTTAGCTCATATGTATTACAGACACACTTCAAGCACTGAGCTAACCACGGCAGTGTACTACACTGTGTACGAAAAATTTGTACAGGTGTGCTTGTTTAAAAAAAAAAAACCCTGCATCCACTGGAACACTCAAAACCCCCACTCAAAACCCCAATTAAAACCAACAGGTAGCAGTATATTTGTGCCATTTTTTAAAATGAGTGTTCACCGTTGATTTTACAAAAACATGGGCGATTTTCTGCCTCTGTTGGGTGATCAAACAGGAAGCATATGCATTAAATCCTGTACCTGCGGTAAGGCACGACAGCAGAATAAACAGACAATCATAAACTCACAAAGGACATGTATCAAACACAACAATCACAAGATGAAGTGTGTGCTGCAAATGAAATGATAACCAAACAACAAGAGGGGTGAGGCTCTAAACAGGAGAGCCCTTTGAAACAGAACAGTCATGTGGTATAACAGAGATTCTGAGATGCTCATTTAGTGCATTCCAACAAGGTTTAAGAAGCAAAACATGACTGTGAACCCCAGCGTCAAAAACTGCAGGCTTTCCCCAGTTCCGGAACTAGACCGCCATGCATCACATTAAACAAGACAAAACATATGGGTGATCGACTACTGGACAGGGGTGACAGAACACTGAAACACTTTGTTGTGTAGTGAACAGAAAGAATGTGGCATGCAGTCTTCACCACAGTGTCAAGATAGTCACGCACACCGGTTTAGTATTAATGATGTGTTTAAGCAGCAAAATGCAGTATTTTGAGCAGAATTGCAAGCAACGTCTGAGCTGATAAGACCGTGATGGGTGGGTCTTAATGGATGACCTCAGATCACAAATTAAGGCTCATTTTCCACTTTCTAAATGTCAAGATAAAGAAATAACTGCAGTGCTTCTGTGCAAATTGTGTTTCATTTATCTCTCCGGTTCACCTCTCTGAAACTGAGCATCTGACCTTTGACCCAGGAGCCCATCAGAGCTCATGGCTTTCAAAACATGGTTAGATTTACTTCCTGTCTACTTTTACCAATCGATTCCCGTGGGCAATAGAGATCCATGTTGGATGTCCTGCACCTGGCAGATGTTGCCTGGAAGATGCTTTGAGAATGTAATACTTGGGCACAGATAAAAAGGAAATGGTTGCACGCTGATATGGTTCCATTACAAACAAGTTTAATCTAAATGTACATCTATGGACAGTGATGTTTACTTAGCAGAGATGCTTTCCCGTGCTCTATGTCCCTCTCAGGGGATTAGCTGTGTTTGCATGGAGTGCTCTGCCTCTTCATGGGGTTAGACGTGGAGATAAAGTTTGGATCAACAGGAAGAGTTCTGCTCATAGAGCGGGGAGCCATGGGATTAGCCTCCAATGCCTTCGCATCTTTCACCACGTTTCCAATTCTGGCTCTCTTACTAGGAATCTTAGTTTACATCTTGGAAACTACTTAAATCTGTTATATTATTTGAATTTTGAGTGCATGGGTTGTAATTTCGACCTGTTCTCCATGTAATGCAAGTATTTAATACTCAGTTTATGAATGGGTTCTATAAATAACAGTTCAACCAGTTGAAATTCTAAAATAAACTTAGCATTCACAGATTAATTCCCGCATTCTTGTTAATTTAACAAATCAAGATTACTGTGAAATCTCACATTTTATTTTCTGGGATTATTGGAGGTGGGGTTTGTCCTTGTCATCACTGCCTTGGCATGCAGTCACTATTTAGAGTGTTCTTTGTTTACAAAGACGAAGCTTCTGATTGGCCGACATGACGTCAGTGCTGTAACCAACTGCCACCTGTTGGTTTCATATAGTCTTTACAAAGTTGTTGCAGATTCTGTTTTTTGTACGTGAGAAAAAAAATAGTTTTCAAAATAACCCGTCTTCATGTGGACATGGCCTCAAAGGCAGGGTTAATTTGTTAAAACAAATAAGACCCTTAACCAAATGCAACCTTCCCCATTTAACCCCCTGTGACCCCGAATTCCACATACTGTCATTTGACTACAAGTGTGTTTAAAAAAAAAAATCTGCAGTGGATTTAATAGATAGTCTAACTGTGGAGTTAAACCCATCCGCAAACAGCTCAAACCCTCAGTGAAGAAACGAAATGCATGGGAGAGAGAGAGAAACCAGCTGCACTTCAGCAGCTGTAATAAACACCCATATTATCGCCAAGTCTGGAGAACCTCGAGAAAGCAACAGGTGCAGTTGAGACCCACAGAATGACCCACTGTGTGATTTTCATAGAAAAAACAGAGATGGGAAGCAGAACATTGTATTCTAAGACGATCCATTAATCTCTGTAACTAACACACTCGATCTGTTGTTTTGCTTTCCATCTGCCGAAAGAAGAAACTCACAAAGGGATCTAGAAGGACATAGGAACTAATCTAGCATGGATTGTTTTCTTAAATTAAAATGTGCCAGATCAAAATTTACACCAATCTGGCTTATTTAAATCAATTTTGTGCTCAAAATAAAAGCAATAACAATCAGAATGCAAACACAATAAAAAAGGACACCGGTGTGTTAAAACAGACAAAATAGAAATACTTGTTACAAATATAAATAAATAGTCAACACTCCAATTAGAAAATGACTTAGAGTGAGAAGGCCTGCAGGTTAGACCTGTTATTTAAAAAATATTTATCATACCCAATTATAGAAGACTCTGGAAGCAAGGTTTGAGAAGGTATCCCAGAATATGTGGCTTAATAAGATTGTAAAGCTAAAAAAAACTTTGCTGCGTTCTGAACAAACAAATAGGGGGGGGGGGAGCAACTCCCTGTTGTAACTTCCTGTTCTATCTCTGTCTCTATTACAGACCATGACACTTGTATATAAATGATGTTATGTTTGCTGTTCCTCCCCGTTGGATCATATTAATCAATTGCAGATCAACATGTGAAGTTTCAAACGAATAACTATTTTTCATTTTGAATGTCAGCATTCGCTTGTGCCATCTCTTGTGTCAATACGCCTGCTGCATTTTCTTATCTGTCAGGAACCAACAGTGGATGGCATCCTGTCCTAGTTTTGTGCCAAAGATAATGAAGCTGAGAGCAAAGAGAGAACTTTTTATGAAATATTCAAAAGCTTGAGTTAAAGCGAACACACCTTCAATTATTCACAAGCAATAATGTACCTGAACTCTTTTCAGCAAGGTACAGTAAGTGTGGTTTTTGTGCCTTTTTTCTTCTGTACGCTGGGCATAGAAATTTGGTCAAAACGAGGCACACAGCCTTTCATTTACAATAAATGAGGCAGCAAAAACGCTGTAGAGCTCCAGCTATTCTACTTGACCATGTAATTTACATTCCTTGAAGAGCCACAAATGTGACACATGTCTCCCTCAACGGGACAGTGACCAGGATGAATATATGCAGCTGTGACTGGCAACAACAAACATTGATACAGGCAGTTGAAACCAACAGGAGACACAGATGATTTGCTAGTCTGGACTTTCTTTATATTAATTTGGTAAATTAGTTACGGCTTTCACATTTGCAGCGAAACATTGATGAATATTCACTGTAAAAATAAAAACAATCCCAAAGTAATCAAGGGTGTTCTGGAAGCAGCATGCAAAATGTAGTACACTGTATCATTGGATCTTCCTCTAATCCAATGTAATGTTTATTTCCAATCCAAATAAATGTTTATTTTGAGAATCCTTACGATTAAAATCTTCCTCAGGCTTTGTTCAAATTTGCTTGGGTTACAAGTGGGTCAAAATGTTTGCTACCATTCAGAATTGTCCTACTGAATAAAAAAAAAAACAGATCAGCCAATCATAGTTGAGCTTTTATGGATAATGTAAGTAGTCACTTTGAGTTTCTCATGTCAACACAGTTGAACGGTTTTGTTACAATACACTTTGGCCATGTTTTTTGGGGCTTTCTCAATACATTCTGTACCCTTTTTAATTTTGTCGTACCTATTTGGATGAGGTTCAAAAAGTCGGGCCTGATAATGTGATACATGTTGATCACTGACTGGTCAGTAGTGCTCGCTGATTGGCATATGTAGTGTGGCATAGGTGTTTAACTTGGCCAGTTATTTACCGAAATTCATTTATGTATTTGAACTATGCATGGTTAGTAATTAAAACAAGCTAAGGTTAGCATCTGCTAGCATTCAAGTCTTTATTAGCACTCTAAACTGAAGAAAATTTGATTTATTTAACAAACAGAGAAGACAGTAGATAGAGAGACAGGAAGCAAGGCGGAGAGAGAGAGTGCAGTGGAATGGAAAAGTTGCATTTTCTTGCGCAACCTACATCCACTACACAACAGCGCAGGACAGCCCTCTAAAATAAAACTTTGAGTTGTTTCCTTTGTTTAATTTCATTCAAGTAGAATTCCTAATATTGTTAAAGTAAATTAATGTTTTTATCCTGGATGTCACCACAATCGTGACTCTTTTCCAATTGTGCTGTCTCTTGGTAAACCACACCGTTATCTGCTGTTTCACATATTTAATTATCTTTCACATAATTAAGCTTCATTCATATAGTTCTTGATAATCTGGTCATTTGTGTCAAAAAACCTACATGAACTCCCATTGATATGTCCCAGTTAGACGAATATTTTGTTCTGGTTACATCTGAAACCTCTTCTTTGAGCATTTCAAACTTGTTAAAATGCTTTGAGCACTATTTTAAAAATGCTTGTGTTCTATGGAGAAAACTGGCTGATATAAAAGCTAAACAAGGCACAGCTGTGTGATTGCAGATAGAGTGCAGCTGGAGACAAGTAACCTGGGTGAAGAAAATTTTTCCAATATTTTTTGTGTTGTTTGTGACTGTTAAGAGCCACTGAATTAAACAGTCTACCTCAGTCAGCTCTAGTCATCACTGATTTCAGGGGGAAAAAAAGAAAAAAAAAAGACTAATTTTCAATATGAAAAAAACCCCCACCAGATTTTCATTTTTTCTCCCTCAAATAATCACACATTCTTGATTGTTGATGGCCATTATGATTGTGTGAGCGTGTAGGGAATTAGGCGAAAGGGTAGTAAATTTGAACAATGGGTTAAAATGTAAGACAGCCAATGAGAGCTGGCACGCTAATACTCTGAGATGTAAAGATTTTTAGACAAAAAAATGGGTTTTACCTCTTTAAAAAAACAATTATAGTTATGATGATCCTAAATGTCATTTTTTTAAATCACATTAGATCATGCAGAGTTCATAAATTTTAATCTCTATATTTATACTCTGTAAACATTTGTCTTCATCTAATGTATGAAAAAATGAAGGAACTTATCCAAGCTACAATTGCACCAAAATTGCATCCGCAATCCAGGCAAACCCCCAGGAAGTGAGCTGGGTGTGAGAGGACAGGTGTGGATTCACAGGGAAGCTTCATTATCAGGCTCCCAGAAAAAGCACACCTACAGAAGGCCAGACGGCAGGGGTGTGTGCGACTGTTGTGAAATGATCCGGAGATTAGATCTCATTCACTGCAGTGACCTGCGTCACGGCTCTGAGGGGCCTCAGGTGAGTCAGCGGACAGTACTGGGCTGGTCAGCCCAGTCCAAACTAGACCTGATCAGGCAGATTGCGCAGAGAAAGAAGTACAGTAGCCTGGGGTGAATACGCAAAAATAAAAGCTTTTTATTTAGGGGACAATCATACGACAAGCAAAGACATGCTAGGAAACATGCAGTGGTTGCTTCTCCTGAAATTCCACACCTCTGCTCTGTTTCTGGCTTCAGTTACATGGGTAGTATTTCACTTGCACTTTATTTTTGAACATAGTTCACCAGTCTAGTGGAAATACTTTCTCATTTGAAGCTGCTGTACAATTTGTCTATTTAGTCTAATTCTTTTTAGCACACATGATTCATGATAAAAGGCCTTGTTCAAAAGACCTGACATGTCAAGTATTATATAATACATTGTATATCATAAAATATTGGCCACATGAGAAAATAAAACCAGCAACACGTGAGTTTATTATTAATATTTAGCTTTTATATTATTTTTAATATTGGCTTGAGAAAATCAACAAATTGTTGTTGGTCTTTTGTTTTGGACAAAATTTCATCTTAGAGCTACAGCTATCCAAACTGCTCTGACTTGGGTTGCTATATCTTTTTACACTGCTACCACTAAAGGAATTGTGGGAAGTTTTCCATTGACTTAAAATAGGGTCAGTCTTTTGAAAAACAATAACTCAAATTGAAAACCTTCTAGAAACTTTGAACACACCACACCCGTGGAGGTTATCAGTCTGTGTAAGAACACACCAACCACTGTGCAAAAGTTGACCCCCCCACCCCCACCCCGCATCCCGTTTTAGAAGGGTTTCGATATTTATCATTAACTTATAATGGAAATTGAAATTTTCTGAACTCTATCTCCGCTCTAGTAAACGATAAAGACATGGGGGTTGGTTTATATAACATATAGTAACCAAGGAACATTATATTATGTCACAATCCCTCCATAGCAACGAGACTGTTTACCATAGCAACCAATTTGGTTAATCTCAGCTAAGGAAAAATCATAGAGACATTGGAGTTGGTTTAGATCACCGATAATGGCATGGGGAACTTTGTATGGTGTAACTGACTTTTCCATAGCAACCAATAATTCTACCATGGCAACCAAGCTTTTTTTCGCTTAAAAAACTTTTAAACTGCACTTTTATAACACAACATCAAAGTTTGTGTACAACAAGGCATCTAGATGTTTAACCAAAATTGTTGCTTAAATAGTTAAATGTATCTCTTTCACTGGCAGCAGCTGACCTCAAGACTCAGACTGCAGACTCAACACTCTGCCAGATCAGACGTCACTGAGAGTCAAGCTGACGGCAGAGTAATGAAGACCTTACACTCACACACACGCTCATACTGGAGGAACTACATCACGACTCAACCACGACAAGTGGCTCATATTATTTCAGAGAATTCATGTCGCTGCCCATGTGACCTCAGTTGAAACCGCTATGATGCAAGCGAGATTGTGTTGTCTGAAGGGTGCATTGTTTATGACAGTTAAAGTCCTCTGTGAAAAACACTGGAGACACTGCCACCGCTTCCAGTGGTTAACATGATTCTATAAATACATATCAAAACATTTTTTAGGAATAGTTCATTACATTTTGGAACTAAGGAAGAAAACAGTTCATATCTTTATATAAAAATTCACTCGTGTCTCAAATTCTTTTAAATGACCAAAGAGTGGTATACTTTTGGCACAGGGGGTAGTAATTAAAATATTCTTATAATTAAAAAAACAAACAGGTCTGAACATCAGCCTAAGTCACTCAATGCACTTTTGAGAAATAAGTAAACAAGTGTTTGGGGTCATTGTCCTATTGCACAATATTTCTGCATCAATGATCCTCAACGTTGCCTCAAGACACATCTCAAAACCCCAGCCTGCTTTGAAATCTCTTCTGGGAGAAACTTGTTGGTTAACTATCTTGTTGCAGTGCTCAGTCTTGCCATGACAAAAAAAAAAAACACCTTCCTCAACTTTACCTGGGCAACTGTTCCTCTCCCAGTTTTAAACCTCCTACACAGCTGTATCTGTTTCAGTTCACGACATTGATGAGTGTGAGCAGCTGTTTGGTAAACTTTGTAGACTTTGCGCAACACCAAATAGTAACACCAAATCTTTATATTATTTAAAAATGTTCAAATAATATTATTATGAAGCAGCACAAAATTGCCACAATACGTATTGTGGAGCTACTGGGTAATATCTAGGAGCTGAAATGTATTTGCTTCCTGGAGTGATTTTGATTCTAGTCACTTCTGAAACTTCTTTACCTTGTCTTCTTGTTTTACTAGCAGACAATTGTCCTTTACTCACATTTTAAACAAAAGATTATAAGATTACCTCTCTCCCTCGATTAAAGTAAAAACATGACTTAATGAAAACATTAACACTGCCCCCTAGTGGATGGATGGCATCATAAGTTTTCATACAAATAAAACTAGATCCTAGCCTTCTTAGTTTTTTCAAATGATTGATATATAAATGTTAGTTCAAAATAGTGTTGTAAAATATCATGATGGATATTGTTTTGTAGACAT
This sequence comes from Danionella cerebrum, assembly GCA_007224835.1. Taxonomy (NCBI): domain Eukaryota; kingdom Metazoa; phylum Chordata; class Actinopteri; order Cypriniformes; family Danionidae; genus Danionella; species Danionella cerebrum. Next base: position 93,688 of record SRMA01024030.1, read on the forward strand.
GATATAGAGGTATTTTTTATGATTATTTTTCGGCCGTAGCCTTTATAGATTTTTCTTTTTAATGGATAGGACAGTGAGAGTGACAGTGTATCAGGTGAAGAGAGAATGGGGGGTGTCTTGCGTCAGCCCTGTGCAACAGCACATATGTGTCCTGAGCACTACCACTACACCACGCTGCAGGACAAATTACCGTACTGCCATTTTAAAGACAAAAAAAATGACGTTCTTTGAACACACAACTCCCTCATGTGATTTGATAATGATTTTATACAAAGAAATTCCAAGTTTCATTAATCATTACCGGAGCTTCCAGAGCTTCACCCTCATTTGTGGGGGTTCAGGTCATGTGCAGACAGCATGTGAGGCTTGCAATGCAAAACCCTTTTCATGTTCACAGTTTCTGCACGCAAAGAAGTGTAGCAATAGTCTTGCTCTGAACGGTGCATTTTAAATGCTTGACTCCAAACAAAGAGACAAGGGATTTAGCAGAGGAGGTCAGACAGTAACCAGCTTTCCATTCTCTACAGAAAACCTCCCTAACTTGGTATTCAAACACTCCCATATGGCCTTTAGTGACATGCTAATGATCGCTCCTACATCTGTCTATGATCGCTGCAGATGAGACAATGCTTAATTGGTAGAAAATGATATGCTAATCAAACTCTCTTGATTGGCTGCATTGTTAGATCAGGCCATACTCTGATCCTCAGACAAACGAGGGAAAGAGCTTCTGTTTTCCGTCATTGTTCATTCTCAACCTCGACCGCAGCTCTCCTCTCAGATCTCAAGCTTCTCAAGCGACCCAGTTTACAGACGCTGCCTCTGAGACATTATGCTTGCTTTTTGATGATGCTTGAGCTGCATCAAATCCACATTAGAGAAAGAGAGAGAAAGGAGAGCTTACGATGACATGGCATGACTGAATTTGCATAGTTCGTCTGTTCAACAAATTAGGATCAGTTTGTTTGAACAATATTAGGTCCATAGTTTTTCTTCATTTACTAAAAATCAATGAGTTTGTGCGAGTGCATAAATCTCTCTGAAGAGCGAGGCTTGTATTTTTGATGTGTGAAATCTTTGAGCTCAGGATTGCGGTGAGAGATTTACATTACACAGAAGAAGCAGCATCTGAAAGTCACAGTGGCAGTTTTGCAGACGTGGGAGCAGAAAGTGGGCTAGATATTGCATTTTTAATTAGAGGAGGGATTTATTTTCTGTTTGAATCCTCAGCTGAATGATCAGAGAAAGTAGTGAGAGTGTCACAGAAATAAAATAGCTTTTGATGATGCTGTTTGTGCCTAGATATAGACGAGCGCACATTTCTTTTCTTATTTCTCATTTCTTGGGTCCGGTTCTCACCCTTAAAAATTTCATTTTTGGATTCTTACATTTTTTACAGCTGCTAATGCCACGGTCAGAAAATCTCAAACACTTTCAACGAGAATCAGTGAAAGTACATTCCATAGTGATCCTCATCTGTCTTTCAATAGAGTTCAATTTAATTCAGAAATTAATGATGAAATAAAGAGTAAGAATTCCATATTCTGATTAGTGATGCTTTACCTTATGTGAATGTGGAAGATTTATTTAAAATGTTTACATTTTTTATGTTCCGGTACATTTGCTAAGTATTATTTAGCTTCCCCTTTTTAAAAAAACTGTAGAAATTTTCAGGCCAAGCATATTAAGAAAAAATGGTTTCTTTTAGAACTACAAGTTCATATATAATGTATATAAAATTATTGTTAGTATATATAAACATTATTACACATTTAGATTTTTGATGACAATATTTTTCAATGTCCTTTTATTTTGAATAAATATAGAAATTAAATATAGCTTCACACAATGCCCCAAAAATTATTTTTTCCATAAGTTTCATTTAAAAAAAACATATTACTACTCGACCATGTAGTCATATTTGGTCCAGTCCTCCCTGTAAAAAAAAAAAGAGAAATAATTCCAGCATTAACCCATTACAAGATTATTAACCCAACATTTTCTTTTAAAGCCCAGATCCACGGTGAGAGGAAATGACATCACGTGACCCAGTTTAGGGGTCAGGGTTCATATTTGTGCAAGTGGCGCTCATCCATCAGTGCTGCAAGCCATTGATCTGTTGAGACTGGCTGATGAATGGCCCAGTGACACACTGCAGATCAGCCTCCAATACAAACTGCTTTCAGACCCAAATTCATCTCTAAAGTTGGTGTTTAAAGGAGTCATGAACTAATAATGCCAAAAGTTCTTCATCTTTTTACACACATATATACAAAAATAACATAAATATATTCATGACTATGTCTTATTGTTGAGATGCTCATTGAAGGAGATGCTCGCTTGTTTATTAATAAATGGTGCAAATATTTTTAACACTTAAACTTCCAAGCATAAATTACTGCCAAGAGAACTTTTTTATATTTTCAGTCGATTCTCTGTAAACCCAAGAGGTGGATGTATGTGAAAACCCCAGTAGATCAGCAGTTTCTGAAATACTCAGATCCGCCAGTCTGGGACCAAAAACCGTGCCATGTTCAATGGTATTTAAATCACTTTCCTTTGCCATTCTGATGTCCGATGTGTACTGCAGCGGACTGTTTAGGGCAGGGGTGTCAAACTCATTTTCACAGAGGGCCACATTAGCATGATGGCTGTCCTCAAAGGGCCAGATGTAACTTGTAAATGTAAAACAATGTAATCGAATGTAATGCAAAATAAATGTAACTACTCCTTAATGTTAAATGACACATTATTTATAACTTATTCAAGTGACAATTCAGTTGCATGAAACAATTGTATGCTTGTTGTTCTAATATAAATCCTTTGGATTTTTGTCAGCTTATGAAAACCCACATAACTCTATTAATGAAGGATCAAACTGTCCAAGTTAATAAAGAAAAATACAATTTTTGTAATTTGTTTAGCGAAAAATAAAACCCTTACAGACTGAAGGCAATGCATATCGATCATCAGGCTCAAGAAACAGATCACAGATAAACTATTAGCTGCGCCCATTTCACATCTTGAAATTTATTTTAGCATGAGAGATCTCTCAAATGCGAGTCTTACGTTCAATGTGTGAGAGTTGGCAGCTCTGCAGTTTCACTTGTGAGTATGGATGTGAAAACACTGTTGCGGCTAAAGGCATTGTGGGATAGGTAGTTTTTTTTCGTTTTTTTTTTTTTTACGCTCTCGCGGGCCACATTATATTACATGGTGGGCCACATCTCGCCCGCGGGCCTTGATTTTGACACATGTGGTCTAGGGCATGCCTTGAGTTGCTGCTATGCGATTGGCTGATTAGAGCAGTTGGACAGGTGTACCTAATAAAGTGGCCAGTGACTGTACGCCATTCGTATTGTCTCACGTTACCAACTTGGATTAGCTGCGGGTCTGTCGTTCAATTAAGAATTTCTCCTGCAATGCATCATGGGATTAATAGCATTCATTTTAATTATTATTCGGTAGTGGGGCATCTGGGTATTTCTTGATTAATGATTTTCACATACACACCGCTTAGTTGTGTATTGTCCACTAAATGGTTTGAAACTACACCTTTTTTGACCAGAGCTTCAGACAACTGAGCTTCTAAAATGAACCACATTAAAGACTATAATAAAGAATGATAATCTTCTATAAAACTATGTATGATTTTGTGGCTGTTTGTACAACTATCAATTACCAAAACAAAGAAAAGCCTTTGAAACAAGCTCAAAGAGTGACTATGTTCACATGACAGGACGCCAGTTAAATATCAGGGACTCAATGGACTCTCAAGGTCATTGTGCTATCTCTAGCTGTGTATTTCGAGGCACGTTTTTACAACTCAAAGCAAAAGTAATTAGGTCAAAGTCCAGATAAACATGGCCTTCATGTCTCTGGCTCTCCCAACTTTATCTCACAATTCAGAGTAGACAGACACAAGAATGCTCTAGATTTCCTGCTGAGCTTTCCCTGAGGCTCTCTCCCACCATATGCTTTACTTATGAGCAAACGCTGCTTCTTATAAAACAAAACCACACAATATAGTTATTCTACATCAGACGGACCTTACACACTTCATTTTGTGTCTAAAACCATGAGGGAAAGAAACAGGTGGAGGAGAAGCAAATCAACCTCCCTATAGTAGATGTTCATGCTTAGCCCTCTGATTCTTACACTGCCCACATTGTAATAAAGCATCCAAACGCGAATGAAAGGAAATTTCTCTGTCTGTTGTTTCCTACTTGGCAACTTTTGGTCACTACAAATCTGTATATTACTGGAAAAATATGTTTTTTTTAGTTATTTGGACCAAATACACAATATCTGCAAAAGTCAAGACTGAGCGCTAAAACAAGACACAAGGTAGTTATACTGCATCAACAAGGTCTCTCCCAGATGACTCATGCCGCAGATGCAAGACACATAAAGCTAATTACCCTCTGAAAAAAGAAGTTGTCCAGCCGTTCCTTCGCGAAACCTGGGCGAAACCAGTGGGTTGAGGCACACCAATCTACTGTCAGGCCAGAAGGGGTCGTCATGCAAGAGTTGCAGCTATCCAGCCAAAAAGCCAAGAGATTTAAGATTAGCAAAACAGAGAACTGGGGTGCAAGGCAGATACTTGTCCGTTATTCAACACCAGGTGAATCGGTTTATTCTGCAGCAAGATCCATGAGAGCCATGATTAAAAAAAAAAAAAAAGATCTGTGGTTAGTTCTCCGAAATGTTTTGAACAGCCGAGTCGCTTCAAAACCTGTGTGCAAGAGTACCTGGAGTAAACCTGGGTGAAGGACCGTGGTCTCATGATCAACAAGGGTTAAGTCACTACTAAGGCGTGTTTGTTAAATGGTCCAAATCATATTAGTGTTAATGCAATTCTTTCATACTAGTAAAATAACCCGACTCTTCCATCTCAGAACTGCTTGTTTCTCTACTTAACATCTGGTAATCCTTCTACAAGTATTTGAATGAAATGAATCACTTTTAAGGTAATCCTCCAACATGTGAGCCGTCCAAAGCACAACTACAATGATACAAAAATATACGGAACATAGATTTAAAGCAGCCGATCTGTTATGAATAAAAGGTTAAGTCAATATAATTACCTTTATACTGTCATCACCATTGCAAAGCTCATGTGTTTAAAGGGACTTCCCAAGTCAGGATATACATTGACTGGCTCCTTTATTAGGTGCACCTGTCCAACTGCTCGTTAACGCAAATTTCTAATCATCCAATCACATGGCTGCAACTCAATGCATTCAGGCATGTGAACATGGCGCAGACGATCTGCTTCATTTCCTAGAATGGGAAATAAAGGTGATTTAAGTGACTTTAAACTTGGCTTGGTTGTTGGTGCCAGACCGGTTGGTCTGATCTACTGGTATTTACAGGGAATGGTCCAAAAAAAGAGAAAATACCCAGTGTGCGACAAATCTGTGGGCACTAGTGCATTGTTTGTGTCAGAGGGTAGACTGGTTCGAGCTGATATGAAGGAAACAGAAACTCAAATAACCACTCGTTACAGTCGAGGAATGCATAACTTTGAACACACAACATGTGGAACCATGTGGGTGCTACTGCTGTCAGCTAGGAAAAGGAAACCGATGCTACAATTCGCACAGGCTTGCCAAAACTGGGCAATATAAGATTGGAAAAACGGTTAAAAGAGTCTGATTTCTGCTTCAACATTCAGTCAGAATTTGGCATCAACAAAATGAAAGTTAGGATACATCCACGGTTCAGTCTGGTGGTGTGATGATGTAGGGGATATTTTCTTGGCACACTTTGGGACCATTAGAACCAATTGAGCATCATGTCAAAGTCACAGCCTACCTAAGTATTGTTGCTTACCATGTTTGTTCCTTTATGACCACAGTGTACCAATCTTCCGATGGCCAGTTCCAGCAGGATAATGTGCAATGTCATTAGGTGTACCTAATAATGTGGCCGGGGAGGGTGTAGGGCAGACAACAGTCGTAGCTTTGAAGAATGGCTCTCCACTGGGTGCACTGATGAACATCTGAACTCTGAACAGAAGAGAAATAAATGTTAAGGGGTTGAAATCGACAACTGTACTCAACGCACATCACCATTTTGTCTGTTCCCACAAAGATCCATCTGTGCTTTTAATCAGCTTAGCAGCGCTGAGCGTGAGCCAATGGGGACACACTGACATACATTGTGACTGAGCATTGTTTGCTTTGCATAAACTCACAGCGGATGACCCCCCCCACCAATGTAAAATACAGATTCAGAATATGTTAAGATTTGTTTTTTAAAGAGCAATAATTGTAGAATGCAGCATAACTAAGTACCAGGAATTAATGTGCGTTTATTATCAAAACTATTTCAAAAGGAAGTTTACTTTAAAGGCAGTATATCTGTTCCCATATATATATATATATATATATATATATATTTCTCAATGGTTCCCGGAAAACCCAAGTAGTAGATTTATCTTTATCATCTTACCGTATTATCAAATGAAAGTATTCAACTATAATCAACACCGAAACTCTTACCAGTGAACAAAGGACACGGTTAAACCAACACCCCTCCTTACATGGTGACTAAACATGGAGGGAAAATTAAAATACATAGCCAGAGGCAGGTGCAGAAAGGCTGTTGGTACTTTGTGTGTGTCCCTGAAGGAAGCAGCTGCTGTGACTGTAAATATACTTTAGTCTGGACTCATACATCTGCTTTCTCTCAGTGCATCCACACAACACACCTCAAACCCCCTCACAGTTGGTATAAACCTCACACATCCTTCCATTAGTTTCATTTTCATGGAAGCCTGGGACGAGGCTTCTTCAATAAAAATGAATTGCGCTGCATAAAACATTGAGAACGACAGCTCTGCACTCTTCATCTTATAAGGTCACATCCGCCTCGGTCCCAGGCCGTAATTCTCAGTTTGTCTCTTCAAGGTTGGTCATACTTAAGATGTTTCAGGGGGAATCTTGTATGTTGGGGCTTGTATTCCTCATGACATTAACCAAAGTCTTCTTTGAGTCTCACTGCCTTGTATTTAATAGGAAAACATATGAGCAACCCCTGTTGGAGATATACTGCAACATTTATATTATTTTACAGTAATATAAATGCTTCCTGCATTTTCAAGTTCTACTATTGAGCGTTTCAAGAAACGTACACAATGAAGAAGTTTATATTACTTTTAATCACAACAGAAATTATTGAATTATGGAATAAAAAGCTGTTACTTTGGTTACGGAGTAAATACAAATCAAGACCACAAGTTTACTACCTGTTTTCTACTTTTTAGTCAGTTATTGTAGTTTTTGTAGGACTTAACTATTGCCCCCAGCTGAAATTGACAATTACCGTGAATAATGTCAATTGTTTCTCTCTTAACTAGAGGATGTAAACGTCTGCCATCAACTGTTGCATTTACATGTTACATTATAAGATCATACTCAAGAACTTGAATGTCTGTTTGCAAGCAGATCCAGTAACTGAAATAAAATACATGTTTCTAAGCATAAATCATTTGTTAATTACAACAAAGAAGACCAATCGAGGTGATTTAACTATTTCAGTTGGATATTCTAAAGCCTCTATGAGTTATTCACGAACTAAGAGTTGGCAAAAGTAGGTTTTTGATCAAATTCAAAATGGCAGGAACATTATCAAAGAAGAAAACTGTCAAAACGATTTGTCGTGAGCAAAGGAATCAGACAAATATTAGTTTAATTAGTATAATTGTCAGTGCAAATGTAAAAACTTGGTGGCGCTAGAAAGTTAGAAAGTAGAGACTCCAAATTTGCTCCAGTTAAAGGTCAGGGTCAAATCTGTCTATGGGCTGCCATTGACGCAATGGCAAAAACTGAAGAATAATATTAAGAAAACCAATGAAAAAAACGTGCAGTATGCAATCTCTTGGAGTCGATGTTGATGTTTAAAATGAGGAAAACGGAAACGTCCCCCAACCAATGACGTCTCTTCACAATTTTGATAGCTCCGCCTCATGCCCAGTATATTCACGAAAAAGTAAGCATGTATCATTATGTGAAACAAAGCAGACATACATCGCTCACCTGTCCAGGAGAAGCTCACCTGTCTGTTCTCTCATCTTTGTGCTTGTCATAAGCCTTATTTGTTGTTCCAAAGACCGTTTTCTAATTTTCTCATTGAATTTCGCATTTTGTTCTTGCTAATCGGTAGTAATCATGAGCCCCTCTTCTCCACTTCATGAATTCAGCACTTTTAAAGATATTTTAAATGATATTTAATGATAGATACATAATTAATTGATATATAGTTATAAATTATTGGTCGAAAATTTTAGGCTTGATCCTGACAAACTCAAAATAACATTTAAAGTATTTTCAAACACTTATTTCCAAACACAAACACTTTGGCGCACGATATTAAAATCAATGTTTTCTATCCCCCATTGGAACTCTGAATAAGTGGTTAATAGAACATTTTGAAAATCACCATAAGAACAAGCAAATCACAATTTGCAAAAAACATCTTTTTTATTGACATTTTCAAAATACCAATTTTATATTGGACTCTTTCAGAACGAACAGTACACTTCACAAAATGATCAGATCCACTATGTTGCAGATGCTGTTGCTCTCTTCATGAACTACTGCGGTGAACTGTACATGAGTGTGTACCTTTCTATGCATTCTCAAAAATGTGCCAGTCAAGCAATGTATCTCAGTCTATATAATGAACTGCATTTACTTTTTCATGCATTAATGAGCTTATATAGATTGCACAGTCAAGTAAAAAATGAGTTTATTGAAATGGTAAACCTTTCAAACAATGAATATTGCTATAGACTCACGAGTTGTGTAAATATTCAACGAGTGACCATCAAAACCACTTGTTGTCTTTGTAAGGCATTTTCAAAACAAACGTGAGAACTCAGCAGTAAACAGATTGAACAGCTTCCTGAGACCAACAAGACTCGCAATCTAAACATTGCCTCTCAGTTCTGCCAAAGCTGACGTTCACAAAAGCCCTGACCGAAAACATCTCTTCAAACGTTGAAAAAACAAGCTTCACAAACACACACAAAACATACTTCAAGAATCAACCGAGTGGAATGTATGTTCAAATGTCTTGGAATGCAAATTCAAGGAGTGCACGTCGTGCTATTGTGCTTTCCCACACAATACGGCTTTTTCCAAGATCCATGCTGACAAGAAACTCTCATTTTAACTTGTAAACCTCCATTTGAGCTAAACAGTCTATTAGCCATGTTTGCAGAGGAGCCCTGTCTCCATAGAAGCTCTGAGTGCTTCACAGTATCAAAAACGTCTGATGCAACTGTGAATCTAACACCTCTGGAGCAAAAGTGTCTGCAGTGAGAAGGGTTCTGTGTGTGTCTCTTCTATGAGTACTGGAAGGACTTTGTTCTGGGCTTATTAAACACGTCCCTGAGGCCTCATTACCATAGACACTAAATGACAAGCTTTTTAACACAAGCCACCTAAATAGATTCAATCACACCTCAGTTATTCAAATATCACAGTGTCTCAATCTCGAAAGTACCTCAGTTCCCAGAGCACTGCTGTTTAATATAACTTCTGTACCTTCAACCTCACCATTCATTCAGCCACTCGAATAGTGCCGTTAGCTTCAGTCTTATTGCTTTAGTCAAATCGTATCAAAGTCACAGTGCGAGAAAATTCTGGTTTTCCATCCTTCAGCCGTAACTGTGCATAACCTCATGAACGTGATCCTTTTTGTAAGGCAAATACAATTATTTATCAGAGGCTTCAAATAATATCTTAATAAATATTAGGTGAGCAGTATCAAATGTAAGACCAAGTCTCTGTCACCAAATTACCAAACTTCTAGACATTAGAGATGTTTTGCGGAGCATCTCGGGCTTGACGTATACCATAGAGCCACTTAATGACACGTGCGTTCCTCTCTATGACAGAAATACCATAAGGAACCCGGTCATTTGGCTTTAAAGGTCCATCATCCTCATCATCGTCTTCCTCCACTCTTTGTCCGCCATCTCCACATTCTGAGCTAGGTGTACTGACGCTCCGAAGCTTGGAGACAGAAATGATATCCGAATTGGCCCTGGCAAAACACTCCACACCTCCCATTCCTTCCACCACACCTGGGTCTAGCCCACAGTAGTTAAAAAAGCGCTCCATGTCAGCTGTGGCCCGAGAGTAGCGGTCACTTAAGTCCGATTTGGAGCGGTGGAGGGTGGGATGCTTCCGCGTTGAACTTAGGCGTGATCCTCTAGAGCTGGCTGAGGAAAGTCGAGTAAAGGCAGGAGATGGTGGGGGTTTTACACCTGGTCGCAGAATAGTTGGACTGGAGGGTGGGCAGGAGGTTGGAGAGTGAGCCGGTTTAAATGAAGGCGTGGGAGGCGCCTGTGGCTGAGCTATCTGAGCTTGAGCAAACAGAGTCTGTCTAGATTTTGGATGTAGAGGCATTTCTTGAGGTTTCCTTATCTGTGCTTGGGGTAGCACATCCACCCGTCGCACAGTCACAGAGTTGGGGGGTCCGTAATTAGTTTGTGGCATCAATCGAGGAGCTCTGGCTGGGACAGGAGGTGGTCTTCGATTAAGTTCTGCAGGTGAGGATTGATTGTTTAGAGGAGAAGGTGTGCGAGTGGAGTTAGGTGTTGAGATGAGATGTGCTTTGAAGTTGATGCAGTGCTGCAGCTCTGAAGACTGTCCACTTCCAAGACTTTGTCCTCCAGAAGACGGAGAAGAGGCTGAAGGAGAAGGAGAGGAAGGGGTAGAGGAGGAAGCAAGTGGCCCGTCGCAGACATTGATAAGATTATTGAGAACTTCCAGGTTGAGTTGTGGTCCCCGGCCTATGCCATTGTTTACTCCTCCATTCTCCGTGTCAAGTAGTCGTCGAGTTATCTTCCTAGCCGGTGGAGTGTTTAGTCTGCATTGCATTAGCATACTTGGTGATAAAAGTGGTTTGCGGATTATTGGGGGTTTGACAGGTTCTTGTCTAGTCAGTGCTACTTGCTGACTCTTTACATACTTGGCCTTATCTGCTTCTAGTCGCTCAACTGCACTCAGCTTTCGAGTTCCTGTTTCTTGGACTTTGCGGAAGTAGTCTGGACCTTTGTTGAGGATCCGGAAAGGCATGGCAGAAGTAAAGGGTCTCACAGTAAGACGGCCATCTGTGGGACGAAGGGTCTCCACTGGCATGATGGGTAGATGTCAGATTATGAGGTGAAATGAAGGTGAAGGGTCAAAGTTTTCTTTGCCCAATTTTCCTTTGCAGTCCCAACAAAAACTTGCATTCAATGCTCTCTTTACTCCTTGTCCAACTTTCTTACCAGTTTGAACAGTCCTGCTGCTGTTACTTCTCTCTTTTTGTGTTGCAGCCTCTTTCCTCTATTATCTGTTCTCTCTTGAGTCCAGCTCACTGAATACAGACCCGTGGGACGGGGTCACAAGAGGTCGCATTCCACATCAGTCCGGCTGAGTGACCCACAAGAACAAGAACGATTCTGAAGTCAGCCAAAAAGGTTAGTCCTTTTCACAAAAATCCTGATGTCTCACTGTTGTAAAGGACTCCTCTTTTTCTTGCAAAGCTGAACTCTTGTCCTACAGGGAAGAAAAAGAGAGAAAGATGCTGTCAGACATGGAGAGACAGAGACATGAGCTCCTCTTGCTCCCACTCTAAGCTCATGACTGATATCCTGGTGTACTCTAGAGCAATTGGGGCAGACGTTTGGTTTTAATGCACTGTCTGGCTCCTCCCACTCCACTTTTTAAACCTCCAGATGCTGAATGTGGTTGCAACCAATCTGGAAACCGTGTCCCATGCAGAGGAGGAGGAGAATGAAACAAGCATGCATGCCAGCTTTTCATTGGCTAACGTCTGGAACTCTGACCAATTGCCCCCTTCCCCCACTAACAACAAACACTCCTTCTGAATTTTCATTCAAATGTGATCCTTTGAAAAGGAACAAAAAGGAGAGAGGGCAGAGCTAAAGAATAGCTGCAATTTTTACGATCAGTTGCATCAAGCAGAGGTGTTTAATGAAATATAAATGTCTCTCCTTTCTCCTCACATTTCAGTTTTGATTAAAGCATATAGGCACTGTGTGTATTTTTAGAATGAGTGCATTATGACATGGAGCAAATACTTTTTGGAGACAGTTTGGAGATTAAAACAAGTCCTTTATTACCAATGTCATACTTTCACAATCTAATCAAACACAACAAAGCCCTTGAATTAGTAATGTCTCAGAATTAGACTACCTTCTCACACTTTCAGTTAATAACCAATAATATTTTCATACTCCTTTATCCCCGGAGTCATGGGAGTGAAGACATTTCCTATTCACCATTGAATTTCAGCATCAAAGCTTTGGTTTTCACCAAGAGCTCAAAGGCAAGGCACTGGCTGTTCCTCACCATCATAATAAACCCCATCACATTCAAAGACAAATTTTTAATTAATCTTTTTATAGCATGACTTTGTGTCGACGCTTTCATAACCGTTACGCTTCCCCTCTCATACTTTCACTAACAAGATATACAGTATCTAGAAAGCTCATAACAAAGAAACCATTTTTATAATAATTATTATTAACTTAAATTACAGATTGCTCAAATATGCTTTTCTTTCCAACTATGATCACTTTAAAGAAGCGATGTCTAAGAAATAATAATCCAAGTAATCATAAAAAAGCCCCTACGCTCCACTCGCTCTGGTCCTACAATCATAAAGTCAGTATCATTTTTCCATCCAGGATGCCAGTTCAAACTTGACTATGGTTTATTATTAAAATTTGATCGACATGGCTATGCACTTTGCAAGGGTTTGGGGTAAAACCAATCATTGCTCACTTTTGATGTATTTTTCGAATCTAATTGAAGCACATCATAGCAAACTTAAAGTACTGATAGTAAAAGGTCCCATCAGAGGTTTACGATACTCTGGTGCGACCACTGATGAGGTGTTCACTGCTTAGAGTAATTACTCCCTGATTCCCTTATCTGCAGTACATGGACATGTGTATCTTCTCCATGTCATGTTGACCACCCACATCGCTCATACACTTGTAATAAACATGGCCAAATGCTAGCTTTTAAAGATGCTATTGTCCTTCTATTCACCAATGCCAGAAACTGAACATAATAAATGATTATGGTTCATAATTGAACTGATTCTGAACTTCCCAATTAGAGCTAATTGCCAAAAATATAAACCCCGGATAACATTGAAAGAACTTTCTTGTTTCCTTTCACATCCCAAAAATTCTACATTCTTACAAAATATGGTATGCAAAATTGTTTCATCTGTGGAGAATAACAAAAGGGTGAAAGACTGGCTCATGAAATATACTCACAATTCTTAAAAATGTCCTCTTAATTGGTTCCCAAAGATGAACAAAAACCATGAAAAATGCAATTTAATCAATTTATGTGATCTTAATTGATATGTCAAAAATAGGTTATTGCTCATGTCATTTGTCAAATGCCTTGTGTTTTGGTAATTCAGTTTCTATAGAAACAAAAGAATTTACACATTTAAAATCCCTCTATCTGTTATTGTGTCTTATAAGAGGCTTATGAACACAGCAAAGCACAAAATGCTTATCTAGGTCAAATTCTGCGACACATTTAGATGATGATAAACACTGACACACTAACATGGCATTGAACAGACACATGCACATGTACTCCCAACTCTCCTCCAATGACTGGGCTTTTAATAGTAAGAACAGTTGCTGTGGCCATGCTCTTTGGGGTGAGGCAGCTCCAGTGTACAAAACCAAAGTGGATCATCATTCCTCAACATCTCTGTACTCCCGAGTGTTGCGCATGGACCACAGATCCAAAGTACAGGAGCTTCAATGGATGTATATGTAAATCAAGAATGCTGTAGAAATTCTCAAGTTGTTAGGAATGGGAGCCCTATTTTAAAACTATTTGTCTTGTAAAATACCACTTTTTCAACCATTTTGTATTAGCTCTGCTTGACTCTTAATTCAGGTTCAACCAGGTTCTATACCCTCTAGTAGGGCTGGGCGATATGGACCAAAAGTCATATCCCGATATATTTAGGCTGAATATCGATATACGATATATATCCCGATATTTTTATCAAAAAGTGAGAGCAATTGTTTAGTCACAGTCAAACCCAAATATGACATTTCACAAGTAGTTTTATTTAAACTGGCCGGATAAAACAATACTCAGCTGTTCCCTTGTTTTTGGGAATAAAATATAAATATATTTGAATACGCAAATAAAATATAAAAATCTAAAGTTTGTATAATGCTGTACATTCATAAATTATTAAAATATTCAATGCTGTAAGCAACTTAGGCGATTGCATTCTTTTAAACAATATTTATAGTTTTACAATGTGTTACAAGTAAATTTGACATCTACGCGGCATATAAGCAAAATAAAAATTAAAACTTTTTCACGAGTAAACATTTTATGTGAACTCTCATTGGCTTAGTCTGTGTAATCACGTGATTGAATGCGCGTTCACGCAAGAGGGGAGTCGGAATCTGCCGGGGAGTCGAAATATGGCACAACAACGGTACACCGCGGGAAAATGAAGCTTGAAGGGAGCTTTGTGTCGGGGCTGGAGCTTTTGCGGGTTGCGGTTGGCTTGCAGCTGGGACCTCAGCAGCGCGCAGTTTCACACACTCTTCATACTGCAGTTTGTGCCACTGTTTTAGATGGTGAAAAAGATTTGTAGTGCTTCCACCCCTGGCTGTAACTTCTTTATGGCACTCCCTACATATGACATGGTTTTGTTTCTCATCAGAAACTTTGAATCCGAACCATCTCCATATTACTGAGCCGCTACTTTTTTGTTTACCAACTAATTTCTCCGCATGCTCAGCAGATGTTGTTGCTTCCTCCATGTTTGTTGAAGAGTGCCGGCGGATTGTCTGCTCCAGAGTCCAGCCCCTCCCCTCTCTGTGCCTGAAAGAGGAGGGGCGTGGCCAGGGGCGCGCGAAGTAGTGCTGAGAGCTCCGGGTTAAAGCAGTTTGCTGGAGCAAGGCTCACAGCGCAGTTTGAACTACGCAGCCTATATCGATATATGCGATATGGTCAAATTTCATATCTCGTTTAAAAATATATCTATATATTTTTAATATCGATATATCGCCCAGCCCTACCCTCTAGCTGTACTTTTTTTTGTATCCATTTGGAGAAGGATCTAGAGCAGGCTAAGTTGGACCACATTGATACTTTCCTCTGCTTGGCATAACATCCTGTTGATCACTGACTGGTCAGTTGTTGTGCTCACTGATTCGGCAGAAAGAATCATCACTGCATCATTAGAATACATGACACAAAAAATTGTGGTACTACATAGCTTCTTTATAACCAGTCTGAGATAAATGACCCGAACATGGACAGACGAGGAGGTGAAGACCATTCTTTCTTGAAGAAGACCCGGTCCACCAAGCCAAACTAGAATGACAAAGCGGAGTGACACATCTTGAGAAACAATCCCACCACAATGACAATAACTGGACAAACCATGTGTGATGTCACTCATAGGTTTTAGCATTAGGCAAGTAAGGCTCAAAAATGGACAAGGTGTGGAAAGGAAGTGGAACCAGGGCAGGACCTTGATGCTTGAGTGGTTGAAGGTTTAAACCTGAATTTGTCAACAACTGCTGTCTCTAAAGAAAAAACAGCGATAGGAAAAAAAAATAACGATCGGAAACAAAAGAAAAACTTTGAGTAACCACACTCTAAACATGTTTTTTTTTCATCTGTGAAGTTGGTTATTTTAACATGGGTCACAATGGAAATCTGCTCACTTCTATCACCAGACTCAAGCACTGCTTCCTTCACTTCCCATCATGCATCAGGGGGGAAAGTGGGAAGTTGCTGCTTGGCCCACTCAGAGCCGAGATTGGAGACACAAAGACACACCTCGGCGAGTAGTACTGGGCTAAGCCATACCAGGCTTTTACTAAAATCGGGTGGAAAAGGCATAAAAAATACACGTTTTTGATTGGGGTGTTCAGGCCGTGTGCTCTATCAGCAAACATTGAGCAGAAACTCGACTTCCAGATAAAGGATTGGACGCCAGACTTCTCAAAATTATCATAGCTCGGTTTGAGCCGGTTCACTTACTTATGCTAATCCAAGCTAAACAAAGCTGATTTCCTCACCTCTTTCCAGTTGTTTATTCCCAAAAGGACAATAACATATCTAGCTACAGATAACCAGCACTCAATACTTTTCAACAATATATCTCGAACAAGACTGAGAATCAAGTTACAATGATTAAAAACAATTAGAGTGTTTATGTCCTGGGTAAAAAAAGAAGCAGACTCACACTGGAATGTGAGGGCCATGGGGCGAGGGTGGTGTAGTCTATTGCACTGAGCACAGACGTTGTGTGAACTGATTGAGATAACAGAGTGTTTCAGTGCTGAGCCACTAGATCCAGAACACCGAGGACGTGGGGAGAGCCTGGAATATGCACAAGGGGAGCCACACACATACAAATACTCTCAAACCCAAGACAGACAACCACAACCACAGAAACAGACAGATATCTCTAAAGCAAAGCTTACTGTGGAACTGGGACAAAATAAAGATATGTTCATGATTTCTGAGAGCTGATGTAATGCTACCCATAGTGATTAGTGGTGAACTCTTGGTTAAGCTGAAAAATATGTGAATGGAATATCCAGTTAATATGGCGCTTTTAAACTCGTAAGCCAATTTCTATTGTTTAATGAAAAATATAGATGGGTGGAAACAAGCTTTTGGTGAGTCTACTCACTGCTTGATTAAATGTGGCGGTTTGTATTTTTAAGGAGAGATTCAATCTGACCTCTCTAATTCAGCCAGCTAATAAAATTGGAATTCCGCGCGTGAGACTGGAAGACGTCTTCTGCTTTAATGTTCATCAATTACTTTTGTAACAACAGGTCTATCACGAGACATAGAAGAAGACAAAAGTACAAGGGGGTGTATAGAACCAAGCTATGGGCATATGGAAACAAACTCCAAAAAGCATTATTTACAACAAAGCTACAGATATTAGATTTTTACAAATACCTGATTTTCTTAATAGAAATACAGTCAACTATCAATGACACTTCACTGAGAAAAGGGTATTTGAGGCTGATTCATCATTGTAAAAACCACCTCTCACTCCTCAGGCTTAAACCTGACAGGAAGTTTCTTCAGAAATTTTCAGAAGTACACTATTGAGCACGGATGAAGCATAGGAAATCAGACATCACTATGAGTAATAAAGGAGCACAGGAATTTCATCCAACTGGGATATTCAGTGGACAAAAGTAGATGTTGAGAAAGTAAAAGTAAAAGGAAGTTGTCAATCAGTTTAATCAGGTTAACAATGTAAACATGTGTCAAATTCTAAACACATCTCCTCGTAGACCGTTTGAGCTACAGCCACTTAACTCTGCCAAGATATCAAAAGTGGTCTGATTTGGGTTGCTATATCTTTTCAGACTGGTACCACTAAAGGAATTGTTGGACATTGCTGATAAAGCTTGGATATTTTCCTTATCATGCGGTCAAACTTTGGAAAAATGTAACTCAAACTGAGAACCTCATAGAAACTTCAACTTGTGGAGGTTACCAGTCTGTGCAAGAGCATATCACTGAGCAAAAGTATTAAACTTAGGCTCTAGAAAAAAAAACACACCATAATGAAATGGGGGTATGTTTATTCTAATCATAGCACCAACTCAATTTTTTACGACATCACTGAGAGCTTCTTAGCAACTAAACGTTTTATCCCAGCAACAAAAATTTCTGAAATCTCAGCTTTGGTAAATGCTAAAGACACAGAGGTGGTTTATTTCGCTCGCAGTGACACTGTGAATATTATGTCACCGACTTTCCATATCAACTAAATTATTAACCTAGCGACCAATTTGACCCATCTCTATCTCTGGAAAATAATCGACATGGGGTTGGCTTATTTTAACCATATTGACAAAGGAGATATAATTTTATGGTACAGACTCCTCCGTAGCAACTCAACTTTTTAACCTAGCAACCGAATCAGCAGATCTCAGCTTCAGAAAATGCTAAGGACATGAGACTTTTTAATGAATTGGTTTAACCTAGCAACCGATTTAAAAGATTGTTCATCTCAGGAAAAACATTGATCAATGGGGAAAGTTCATAGCACTCTAAGTCACAGGAGGCATATTTAAAAAAGTTTTTAACAGCCTTTTTACAAGTCATCATCAAACTACATTATATCAAAAACTACATGGTTATCCCACTGGCTTTGCCCTACACATGAACCTCATTTATGCCTCAACTCATATAAACATACAACCTCTTGCACTTAACTGTAGGTTTTAGGTGTAAGAACACTTTCAAGAATCATTCCCAAGGGCTTCTCCTGATTTACTGCATTTACAGTTCACCACCGCAACCACGATAAAGATGCCCCAGAGAATTCAAGTCTTTAGCCTGATAACCTTTCACACTGCCACCACCCTTAAGCACCAGGGAGCTATGGTTGAAGGACAGCTGGTTATAAAAGGTCTTAAACAGCCTTCTCACTGTGAGGTAGCATCCAACACAGCTGTTCCCCCTCTGTCCACAGCAGGCCACGACGACCTCTAAACCCAACATCACTAGACAGAGCTGGTATTGTATAGCAAACATCCCACAGTTAGACCATGAAATGCCTCACGCTGAATATGTGAATGAGCCCTCAGGACATTATCATCATTCAGCTCCTATTTATAATCCAGCCATTGTTTGGATCTACAAAACAAAAGAGGAACGCTTCACTCCTCCTGAGATAATAAAGAATGTTTTACTATTTTTTTTTTAAATGTATTAGGCCATTTTGCGGATCTGGTGAAAACACGACCGTTCAATCCAATGAACCCAGTAGCATATCAGCATAAAATGATCAAAGTGTTTCCATGTAAATACCATATTTTTGGTAAAATTTTATTTTATATTACACATTTATGATGGGTCCTTTTTTAATAAGGTATAGATCAACAATTCATTATGGACAGCAAAGAAAGAAATCAATTGGTTCGCTTTATGCACAAATATAAGGCTCACAACAAAGAAAACCACCTAAAAATAAAATGTTTAAAAGAGAATTACCCATCTCTCAAATTAACTTTAGAGACCCACAGATGTAATTTAGTCATTTAAGGAAATTTATAGAATATTGAATAATAGAATATAGAATAATACACCATTGTTAGCCTTATAACATCGCAGAATAGACACATATGCCATGTCAAATGTTTATGTTTTTTAAAAACTCTCCTAATAATTCTTTCAGAATGATTAGGTTGATGTTTACATCTTTGTACGGTCAAAAGATTATATTCTCAGCCCTTCCTCTTAGCAGCCTGGAGAAGACATAGGGAAAGAGCTAAGAGGTAGGGGTAAGTGAGAGAAATGGAACCCAACCTTAAAACATGGCAGCCATAAATAGTAAAGTTTCCCCCCAAAACAAATTAGATCAAACTAGATCCCCGGAGTTTTCAGATCAGGTTTAAATGCAACAGCAGAACAAGAGGCTCGTGCAGCATGGCTCCATTCAGATAGATGGATCTGACCCCAGAGACTTGGTGATCTGTCACTTAAACGATTATAAGTGATTTACTGTTTCCCCCATAGAGAACTACTAGATGTGGAACCCTGTGGTGCTAAGATCCTCTTTAAACTTTCAATCATGATACATTGCTGATTTGTTGCTAGTATAATTTAGTTATATTTCAATTTCAACCACGGTAACCATGTCTACGTTGGACTCCTCTCAGGAATCCATGCCCTTAGGTCCTTAAGTGGGCCCTGACCCTATGACTGCCTCTGGCCTGACAAACTAACACTGAGAAATGTGCTTTTTACACACTTTAAATACAAAACACATACCTGCACAGAACTACAACCCTCTAGTACTTTATCAGCAAACAAACACAACAGCATGTATAACTGTCAACAGTGTGCTTTTTTACCATCGTCCAACAAAGCCAACAAGAGTTTACAAAAACTGGAGCAAAGCACAAACAAGTTCTCCAAACGTTGACTAGCAGGGGTCATCTATTAACCCAGTTTGACCAGTAACTCAGGCAGGAATGTCAGGTTTAATGGATGTGCGAGAGGAAGAGTGGCATTGAGAAATGTCCTGCAGACAATGTGACTCAGAAATACTCTGTAATTGCACACACTGACTCAGATCCTCATTTGTCAATAAATTGTTTTGGCACATTGTTGACATCCATCTTACTGATACAGACAGGTCAGAGGCCATAAAAAAAGGAATACACCACTTTAAAGAACAATTTGTACGAAATTGTCAGCGCCATTTTTGTAATCTTTATGCCGTTTGTCAAACAGCTCCCTGTGATCAGCCAGCCACAGTATAAATTGATCGATATCAAAGACTTTTTTTTCCATGTGTTCTTCGATTTCCTCCCGGTCATCGCGTTCTTTTTCCTGCTCATCTTCTTCCGTCCTGTGCAAACTCACTATGAAAACGTGGAATGAGTGCTACTGAGCGGCTCTTTTACGTCCTACTCATATCATTAAAATAGCCAGCATTTATTGGTCATTCTCCTTCAGAAAAACCTATTGAATATGGCAGAGCCAAACTCTTTTTCATTGGCATCACTAGTTCAGTCAGATGTGTGAGCTCCCGTCTGCGCCCATGGTTTTCCATCGAGAAGCATTCTCGCTCAAAACTTCGGATAGGTGTGTAGAGGCCTTTAGCTTGCTTTTAGAACCCCCGCCAAATTGGTATGTAAGGAAGTATAAAGTTTACAGAACACAGAGAATTTTTTTTTCTCAGGAGATGGATGGCATGGTTTCTGAAATGGTTTTGTGTCATTTATATGCTGTAAATGTTGACAGAAACAAAGTGGTGAATTTGAACACTGCGCCTCCTGTTGCACAAATTGGCAAAACTAGATTATTGTTCATCCTAAAAAATATCAATATTTCAATGCTGCTCTTACAACACAGCAGAACTCCACAAGAGTCAGGTTTTAAACAGGAAAAACACTGGATAAACATAGAAACTGTGATAAATTTGAACTGAAATGCAACTGGCCATATCAGATAAAATGATTTATGCTAAGCTAAACTAATAGGCATCAGATTCAAAAGTGGTAAAACCCAACTAATTATTTAAGTTGAAAATATAGGAAAAGAGGTGTTTCTCAAGGTGTCAGTCAGCCATCTGTTAGAAAAACATCTCTTTGTGTAGCAGAGTTGTATTGGGTGAATTCACTTGTATGTATGAGCACCTTGTTAGACACATACAGTAAAGGCAAGAGACACCAAATAAAATGTTAATTTGATGTGAAAATAACAAAAAGTGGTGTACCTTCACCCTAGACCCAAACAGTACTATGTAAACAATTACTACATCCTGTATGGCAATCAGTGCCAGCACACTCAATAGAGACTTAAAGAAACGAGTGGAAATGGAAAGCTTTGCCGTGATTGCTATTGCATCTAAAGATTGAAAACAAAAGGCAGAACACAAAGCATGAGATTAATTCACTAAGCTTCGAATGGTAGTCATCTCAGCTAATGGTTGTAAAACTTACCAGGACAAGTGTTCTCCGAAAGCAGAGTGACAAGCTAAAGCCTTCTGAAGAGTGTAGCTCAGCTGAGTCTGTGCTCCAGTGAACATCTGAGAGCGTGATGGTGTATATGTGTGAGAGAGCGTGACTGAGAAAGCAACTCAAATACCTCGTTCCTCCACCCTCATTTCTACAAAGCTCCTCCCTGCCAGCTCTTTCAGAACGAACCAGGATGGAGAAATACAAGCAGGAAGCTCAACACTTCCCAAAGTACACATGAGCAAATCAATTCCTCCACGCACCACAGTGGCTCATGATTTCTTATTTACACCACAAATCCTATTTTTGGTCCACAAAGTGGTTTCCGAATTGAGTGCTGGAGAGGTGATCATTTCCCAAAACACTTCATAGAACACTTTTCCCACACATGTCTACTTCATGATGAAAATTTTCAGGAAGACACCCAAGGAATTACCTGAGAAAAAGATAACTTGTATGACTGATTCAGTTCTTACCAAAACGTTTTGATCTTTTCCTGTTTATAGATGAATGTTTCCAGATGCTGTCTAGAAGCACAAAAATAAGAAAGTCTCGTTTTAAAATCTATTCAGTCAGTCAGTCAAGTCCAGGTGTGGATTCTTATCACATAACTCTCATTCTGGCTGTCTTGAAACCCACACCCTCATGCCAAGAGGGCATACCTGAGTCCATCCATTCTAAACACAATACCAACAGAATGTGGGCCTGTGGGTATAGTAACAGATCTCTTTGGGAATGGCTGTGGCTCAGTCTACAGTAAGGAAAACAATCTATGCTGCAAAAAGTGTGATCACAAATTTGTTAAGAAAAAACATTATCGTTAAAAAAGACCATAAACTGCTTTATGTCTTCTAATGCGGATGTTAGTTTTTTTTTTTATAAAAAGAAAAAGTAAAACAAAGCTTTATAGAAAATACCAATCTTAGGAGTGGGGAAACAAGCACAAAAAATGCTGCGTTTAATATGGAGTGACGAAGCGTGAGTTAACCAGATGAAATTATTTAAACTCCTGATTTAAACACAGGAAAAACAAAATTAAGGGCATACAAGAGCCTTGGCTCTTGGTTGTATTTTAAAGCAGGACTTTTTCCGGACGAAGACATCTATGGACATTTTGGTTGTATGTGGACTGTATGAACATTTCAATTTTATTTGAGATGCTGTTAGCTTGGCTTTCTGGAGTTAAAACTTTCATTCACTCAAGGTCACACAATTGTGCAGGTTACTTCCTTGCACCAAAATTGAGGCAAATTGTCATATAATATGCCAAACATTGTAACGCTGTATCTATGTATTTTCATCACATATAAATCATGTTTGGCTTAAGTACATTAACATGCCAAACATTAAATTCTTGATTAGCGAATACAATGATTTAGTCAAAGGTCTGACTACAGGTTATAGCCCCTGGATTCCAGTTATTTCTTCTAATTGCACCAATTTATTTGATTCTCCTTTCTTTGGATTTCAGAACTCTGTAGTGTGGCTGAAGTCTTCGAAATTTGATTTGCGAGGTTCATAATCCCTTTAACACATTTGTAAGCTAAATTGTTCATTGAGTTGAACTCTCAGCAAGAATATGAACCATGCAGGAATAAGTCAAACATCAAAACATGACTAAAAAATATATTGTAGAGTTTTTTTACTGCATTTTTTTGTTAGCTAATATTTCTAACAAGACTGCCTGGACTATGCCCTACTTTATAGAAAAGCCATCAGCTTGGATATGTTTGGGTGCTCAAATGAGCAGCTGAAGAATGGCAGAGTCTGAAAGAGGGGATTACCAGGCTGAACAGGATTAGTTATTGCTGCCCATCTAGCATTCTGAAGATCACAGACCATGCTTTAAGCACAAGGTATGAGTTTTGTTCTCATAAACACATCCCCTGGTCAGTCTAATAAAAAGACAACCCCTTTTACAACTCAAATTACATAGAGACACATTTACACTGGTATGCAGACTATTAAAATATTATTTGCACAAGTTTTCTCTGAAGGTTTGCATGAGCCTGAGAAAATGAATTGATTAGGGAGTCAGGTGCACACTGAAGTCATTAGTTTATGGTTTGAACTCACCATTCAAATTAGCCTTTTTATCAGAAAATGGAACCACTGAATTTTTTTGGGTGGACCAAGCTGAAGGCAAGCTAATTCTGCAAAATGGCTTTCCATAATATTTAATTTTACCGAGATCTTGGTCTACCAGATTGGCCAGCGAATCCATTGTTTCTACAAAAAGCTGCAAGAACATTTAGGCATATTGGGGGCATTGAACACATTGTCTCCTGCTTCAATACACATTATTTGCTGAGGTCAGGCGAATTAATTTTACCGGTTTAAGAGTTCATATAAAAACCAAAGCACCTGAGCCAATCAATGCACAGAAAGAAGGGACATCAGGGGCTAATGTAGTGGTTTTCTACAATTTAGGAGAGGAGGTCTGACCCCTTCTCTCACATGTTGGAGAGAAGCAAGGTTATCTGGGAAGGGTGGAGGGTGGACTAGTACTGTTTATCTTGGGAGAGATGTGTTTTGGAGAGGCTAGAAAGAGGCAATGTGAATTCCTCAGTGGAAAAGAAAGCCTAGAGCTTAGGGAGAGTGAAAGGGAATACCTAAGACATGTTCTGAAGTACACACGACAAGGGGAGGATGTATGTATTATACGTGCGGGAATGAGTTCCAAGTTTCTCTAAATTGCAAAAAATGGCAAAGAATGGACAATTTTAAAGGACGCCCAGTGAAAGGTGAATTTTCACAGCATTTTCAATATTGGAATCAACCAAAGGTTAAAACAGACCCTAAAAGTAGTCATTGTAAAACCTAACCTCCACTGTAAAGGGTGCTCGAGTCAATCTAAAGTGGTAAAATATTGAACAAAACAAAGGGAACAAGTTCCCAGTTTGCTTAAACATAGGCTAAGGCAACAGCATATGTCCAGTTATCAACTCATCAGCTATTGAGAAATTGCATGTTTGTCTTTCTAACGCATGACATCGATTCAAACTGAAGTTGTTTTTGTCATCTGCATTGGAACATAGGTTTACCCTGGGATTGCATTGTGCCCCAGTCTCTCTCTAATCCTCTCAACTCATATGATCATTTTATCCGGTGGAGCCTTGAGGCAACCAGACGATCATCTACCACTGACAGACAGAAAGAGATTGTGTCCATTAAGATGGTTTGCAAACCCACAGGCAATAGATCTATGGCTAGTCTGTGCAAGTCTAGACTACATAAGAGAATATACACAAAACACTACTATCCTTGTCCCACCAGAGCAGACTTAGACTGTAAGTCAGACTGTAAACCCACAAAGAACAACGACATCATGACAGATCCCAAATTTCACAACACTAACCCTAAGCATGACTTCCACAAAATAACAACAGCTGTGACACGGTTAGACCAGAATTAGGACATTTTTCATGTCAAACAGGATGTTTCATCAATGTCATGTTCATAAAACAGGTGCCCTGTGTAGAAATAAATCATTATTTCAGCTGTCCTGTGCATGATTTAACTGTACACAGTAGTGAATTACTACTAGTGGTATCTATTTATTATAATCTAAAACCCACACACTTGATTGTAGAATGAAAGAAAACCCCACTGTATGTCCTCTCCACTAAAGATTTATATTTTTTCTTCTGCCAAATGATACAGCTTCAGTTTAGCTTCTGGGAAAACCATGTTTTGGACCACAACCCCTTCAAAAAACTTGTGAGTTTATTGTAAAACATCTCCAGAAACACGGAAGTGGACACCCCCTTGTACAGTATTACTTCAATTAATATGCTAATGGTTCAAGCTGACATTTATGCCCCTGGGTTGATGAGAGCTGGAATTTGGTGGATGAGCCATTTTAATGAAATCAAAATGATCATGGATGAGGTTGATAGATCAGGAAGTTTTATTCCCAGTTCATTTGACTGATCGGCAATATATGCAGAATATTCAAATAATGCCAGAAATACAGTGTAAAAAAATATCCTGAGGCTGAAATCTACCTTTCAGTGGAATTGTCTGTCTCTTTAGTGACAATTGTCCATATCTCTTGATTTTTTTGATCTCCACTTGATTGTCTATTATGTGGTTATGAAGAGAAAGATTTAAGAAAAGCTGG
The DNA here is from genome assembly GCA_007224835.1 of Danionella cerebrum. NCBI lineage: Eukaryota > Metazoa > Chordata > Actinopteri > Cypriniformes > Danionidae > Danionella > Danionella cerebrum. The sequence goes on from SRMA01024030.1 coordinate 119,355, forward strand.
TAATGAATTAAGTCTTTGTGTACACATCATGTGTTGGATCAAGAGTTCTATCAATGGAAAGCCTTAATTAATAATAGCATGCTCTATTATTCAAAGGTGCATGAAGCATAGAGCATGAATATAAATCTTGAAAAAGTAAACACGTGAAACATGTCAAATGCACCTGTCATTTCATACACCTGTGCAGCTTGTTAAGTTACTTAGGGCAAATGTTGCAGTAAAGGACGGATCACTCACTGTGTGCTTAAACCTTCCCCCCAGCATCACCCGTGGGCTTCACTTTTAAACAGACTGTAATCTCATTTTCAAAGCCTCGTAACTTCACGACTCTGACAGGTTGTAGTAAACCTGTACCCAAAGCTAATAAATAGATAGGCTGCCTCGATTCAATGAATCGACTCTTTCAAACAGCTCGTTGCAACGGAAAAGATAGAGGGGTTTAAAAAGAGTAATTCAACAAAATGTGTTCATATTTAAAATTACACACTAGCTACTACAGAAAAGGGTAACGTTAACTAAAATTAATCCTAAATGTTATTTATTGTTTTTTTTTTGGGTTCAATATGAATACATATAAATAAAACGTGTTTCATATTTCACACTTACCTACGGTAACCAGCAGCGATGAGCGCAAACGAAGAACTCGATGATTGGGTACCGTATACATTTAGTCAAAACCTAACTGAAAAGTGAGAGTCAGTCGACGCTTAGCTATATTTTCATTGATGATTATGAACCCCTGAGAACCGATTGAATTTCTGCGGGGACAATACCATAAACGGACGATACCATTTAAGGGGGGGCGGTCATTGAGTATGAAACAGTATCATCTAAAACATCAATATCACATAACTAGTTGATTATGTATAGACACTTTACATTAACTTCACAATCTCCGGTGGTAAAAACAACATAATTTACATAAACAGTGTCTCAATTTGCGTCTTCACGAAATCGACCAGCCCAAACCGTGTATGCATAATAGTACGATCCGAATCCCGCCATTGGTCGCTTCCAAGTTTGGAAAACGCAGGAGAGTTGCCTGGGTAACCGGTTCTCCGTGTGTTTTGAATTATTGTATCTTCCTTTACAATAGCTGACAAATTCAGGTTAAAATCCAAAGCTGTAGTCACCAAACCACAACGAATTTCGTAAAAAAAAAAAAAATTACATTAATTATTCAATACAACAAAGTAGTGTCAAGAATCATCCAATAAATGTACTTTCTATTACATTGTTGAAAGCCATAGATAAAAAAGCAAACACTAGTGTATTAAGTACAGTTAATGGCGGAATAGCACATGAGATGCGTCTAGTCTATTTCCCGGTGTTTCATTTGAACTTTGGGGGACATTTCAGTTGAGTGCTAATATAGAGTGGAGATGTGCAATTCCTCAACATAAAATTAATGGAGGGATCTTACTCTTTGAAAGTGTTTGATTAAACTAAGCTAAAGTGTTGTGATGCTTGGAGTCTAGACACAGAGAAGTATCAGACAGGGTTGTCGCAGGGGGATGGGATCAATTCATTAGCTGACACAAATTCACCACAGCAGACTGTTTGTCCTCATCTCCATACATACAAGGGAGCCACTGATAAACTAAAGTAGCAATAGGTTCTTTCAAAGTTATTTTATTTACTCAAGACAGACTCTCACTTGGTAAGAAGCAATAGTAAATGTGTTTAAAGAGCATTAGTGTTAATTTCATCCTGCTTCATTTAAAAAAAAATGTAATTTTTTAAAGAGCATAAAGTAAGAATGCTATATTTTATAGTGATTTAGGCTACTAATGATACCTAATCTACACCATTCAATCAGGGAGTGAGGCTATCAATAAAATACTAACAGAAATGAACTTTTAGAAAAGTCGTACATATATAATTTAAAAATACTTTGCCACATTGTTCAAAATACTAGTTTTTACCATTTACCGAAGACCTTTAGAATGTATTCAATCAAAACAGAAAACCTTTTGCAGAGTTTGTTTTGTTTTACTCAAATTTTTCCATTTAGCTTCATTTCAAAATACTCTTCTTTTTGTTATAAGTGCTGGTGCAATGCAGCTGCAAGGGTCCAATGTTTTATTTATTCATGCATATATGTTTACTTTACTTTAATCAAAAAGGCACTTTTCTGGATTCTTCTTTTATATTGTTACGCTAACCTAATATTAAATTCATGGACTGATAATTTCACTCTCTGTGTGGAAAGATGACAAATCAGCAAAAGGTCAAAACCCCTATACTTTACTGTAAATGTTCTGTAAAACATTTGCTTTGATTTGTCATTTAAAAGTGGCAGATTTTTTTACTTGGGTTAAGTTCGTTTAAAGTTGTCCTGAAATTACATTTATTCAGTGTTAATATTTAGGAGCTTAAGAGTAAAATTGCACACAAACATTCTTGAATTAATGCCCCCTATTTTCTTCTTTATTTTTTTTGTTCTTATAATAAATAAGTCTGCTTAATTTCAAGTATATGTTAAGTCAATTATCCTAAATAAAAAGAGAAAAGATCTTAGTTTTAAGCAGAATCTCTTTATTCGACTTTTAAGAATATGTTCGTTTTTGTTGCTGTTTAAACTGCATTAAAGTACTTTGTCTGGATTTAAGAATGGAATTGTTCAATTGAAGAAGCACTTTTATGGTGGAAGAGGTTTTGTAAAATGAGCTGCAGTGTGCTCTTTAAACCCCCATTACTCACTCCCACTCAAGGCTCCGAGAGGCCAAATGTTGTCTGTGTTCATTGTTCAGCGCTAGCTTTAACGGTCATCCCTGACTGAGGGAAAGCCTAGAACTCAAACACACAAAGACACTGTCCCCTGGACCTTGAACCTCAACTGTCAGTCCTTTCGAACACATTTCATAATTGCTAATCTGTTTTGCTTCTGCAGCAGAGATAGTGAAACATATCACTTCCACTTCCTTGCTCACTAATATCATTTGCAACTGAAGCATGTGGGTTTTTACAGTATGCAAAAATGCACAGTAAACAAAAGAGCAAACGAGAACTGCAAGTAACCTCAATAAAATAAAAATGTGTGTAATGTCTTTTAAACTTTGTGTGCACACTTTCTCATAAATTACCTAATGCTAATTATAGGGCTGTATCCTCCTGTTATCAGCATAATTAGAGCAGGGATAGCACAAATAAAAATCATATTCTATTTTGAACTTCAAGCTTTTTTTACTCAGTTTACTAAATAAGTGTGAGTTCTTGATTCGTTGTGTTCATATCGCTTTGCATTTGACTGAAGCTCGGACTCTTAATGTGAATCCCAGAAGACAGAAAACGCATGAATTGAAATAATCGATCTTTCTTAGAAAATTAATTGTCTTTTCACGCTTATTCCTTTATGGTCAGAGGGTCCTGAACAAGGTCCAGCACACTTTAAGTGTAAGACAGGGTATACCCTGGAGTTTCCAAGTAGTTACACACATAAAAAAACGAAAACTTTTTTCAGTCAGTCATGATCATGCAATGTCAGAGGTAAACACGTAGCATCTACTGATCTAAAGCTTCACTATTTGCAATGGAAATGTGACACCGATGGCAAAATATTAAATTATAAATTAGATGGCTAAAGTTTGTTAACAAACCTTGATGTTGGCTTGTAAAAGTGGCCTTTATAAGCAAAATAGAAATACCAAGGTAGTTGCCATAAATGGTTGCCAAGGTAGAATTTGTGTCCTGATGCAGCCACAAGAACACATCTGTGAAGACTTGGATTGGGATTATGGGTACACAGCGAACATTTTGACATTCAACAAACTTGAGGGGTTATAGTTTACCCAACTATTAACAAACTTTTTATACAACAACATCAACGATATAGGCTTTTCCTCTTTATCTTAATTTAAAAATTGCTAAAAAACAGCATGTGGGATTTTTATGTAATTGCTAGGGAGGTCACATGACAAATGTGTCTATGGGAACTATACAAATATAACACCCACTGCTTTTCCTTTACCTTACTTTGGTTCTGAAGACGAAATCCAATCCAATCCCAAATGATACCCTCTCTCTCAAACACACACACAAATCCTGTTCCCCCCGTCTCTGTCTGTCAGCTAATCATGGTCCCCTAGACTTAATCCCATTGGATGATGAGCTCATGGGAAAGGATGCTTGTTACTGGGGCTTCTTATCTTACCTTTCATTATCTCGAGTTAAAAACAAAGAAAGTGGCGAGATGAAACAGGAAAGATAAGCCAACACCACCGGATCCTAGAGAACCACTGAAAAAGCAGAGAGGGTGAACATGGGAAAAACACCTGGATGGAGATCTATGAGATACCGTATTTAAACACAGATACAACATCCATTACAGTAAAATGTCAAAAGCGCTTAGCACGTGCTGCTTTGATGTGTCAGTCACAGTCTGGTGAATTTCTGTAAAGCTCCAAGAGAAAGAGCAGAGGCTTGCTTTTACAGCACACTCCACACAAACACTCCCCTCTCCTGATATTTCCAGTAACAGTTTGAACATACACTAGTTTTAGCTAAAACTTTTCTCACTATAACATGAAGAAATGTTAAATAAAGTTGTAACATTCACTATAAAAATTGTGACCAGTATTTGGAAGAACTCTAAAAACATCTCAAACTATATTTGCTTTAGAGCACAACTTGAATGGTTTGAGTACCAAAGTGAATTACGGTACTTGACCGGACCAGGTTTGGGTTCCAGAAAGGGGCTCACATAAAGTTTATTGCATATTCCATTTTATATATGGGTGTCTGACCCATGTCCATGCCCATAATGATACCACCTCTTGGAATAGAAAAGCACACACTTTTCACATACTTTGAACTCTACTTGGTTCGTCTATGAATAATGACTTTGAACCATATTTGGTTGGGCCATGTGGTTCCAGATGTGCAGTTATTGATGATTACGATCAGTTGTGTTTTCAGCAAGTGCTCTAATTATTCAAAGGTAAAAGGGTTACATACAACATCCCACTGAAATAAAGCATCGTTCTGTGACTTCTCCCAGTGGAGTGAATCCTGCACCCAGTTGGGACCATGAAAGAGGGATCAGCAGATGCCAGGCAGCAGAGACCCAAAACTGAATTAAACAGGTTTGTCGACAATCAACCCCACCCCTCCCCAACATCTATCAGGACATAAGAGACAACATAAACAATGGCTCTTTCAAAGTCAAGGCTGCCTCGTGCACATTAGTATCGATTGTGTTTCTGTTGCTTTAAAACACATGAACAAGATTTAAAAAAGTACCTGGTGCATTTCTATTTGAGGAGTTACGGCTCTTGAAACATGAAACCCAACTAGATTTTATCAAATGTTATTATTACACTGCAGCATCATCAACTCAAATGTTTTGAACCAAAAGTACTGTAAAACTGATGATGTCTATAGTGCATGAGCTCATAAAATGTGACTGAAATTAAAATAATTATACCTAAAGACTAAAAATACACAGCAAAACAGTCATATTTTATTGGCAAGACAAAATTTGAGGGATTTCCAGATTAACACATTGTCACTCGTAATCTTTTCTACTTCCTTCAGCCCATCGTTTCCTGAACTCTCTTTCCCTTTAGTCCTGCAGACAACCAGCTGCCCTCCATCTCTTTCTCTCTGAATGGAAGCCTCAGGAGGGAAGGAGGATGAGGGGGACTAGACCACGCAGGTCAAAGGTCACAAGTGAATGTGACGCTTCCATAAGCTGATGCGTTCTAATCATAGATTTGTCAATAGCCATTTCTATCATATTCAATATTTTATGACTTTATATACAATTCCTGTTTTTTAAAAGATTTTTGCTAAATCATTGTGAATATAACCATTTTTTTAAGTTAAGCCAATCAATTGGTGTTTTTTTACTTCTTTTGTTAATGTTTTAAAGCAATTTTTTAGTTAAAAAATAGTAGTCTTTACTAAAATTACAAGAGCAAACATTGTTTATAATTATTTAACATTTTTCATTTTCTACATAATAACAATTATTTAATTATTTGTTTAATGATTTAGAACTACTTTTGATTGGCTACTTGCCATTTTTTGCATAATCATTTTTTTACTGGAAGTAGAAGAGCGAACCATGGTTGTAATCATTTTTTATATTCTTTGTTGCTAATTGGCTGCAGAAAAATCGAGAGAAATACAATAAATGATATAGATTTGAATATATTGTGGAACTGCTCAAAGTCTAAATGAACCGAGTTTAATTAATGCCATTGGATTTCATTGTTACAATTTATGAGACTAGGACACAATGACATTTATTGCATCGAAGCTCAAATAAATTAACTACGAAATTGGGCATAAAGCCAGACACTCAGATGCTCTATTACTCAAAAACAGGACAGACACATCCCAGATGAGCCTTTCTCGCCTTAAAACCCTCGTGCAAACAGATGCTCATTACTCGCTCAGTGCTGGGTCAAAGACCAAAGCCTGAGGGGACTGACCTGATCCCCAAAGCCAGAGGAGCATGAGGAGAAGTCCAACCAGCAAACACTTTCTTTCTTCACCCCTATCTCACACTTTCTATCCTCAAGCTCCCCTCATCCTTCTGCCATGATGTAACAAACTGACATGAGGCACATGTTCTTGCTCCATGTGCTCGGAGGCACTCCGTTGAATTATGAATTTCATGGTTAATAATGAATGCTGCATAATGGGTTTGTCCTAAAGCTTTACAAACAGGGAATAGTTGCACATCTAGGACGAGTTTTAATTCTAAACTCTGTATTCTAATATTGGGAAGGTTTTCGTACATTGCATTTTTGGCATCTTTTAAAAAAAATCACGCTTAGTGTTTAAAGTCAGGCATCTTTTCCACTTGTACCACATTATTTCATATAAATAAAACTAAATAGAGAGCTGGGTAGAAAACGGAAAACATTTCCATATGTATATTGTTTTACAAGTGGAAATTATTTTTTAAATACCCAGATGGTGCAAACATACCTCCATATAAATAAAAAAAAATGTCAAAAACTGAATCATTTTAAAAACGAGCTCAAATGTTAACAGTCATTTTACATATGTTACAGATTTTATCAAACCATTCATATGGGTCTGTTGGTACCTGCTCCACCCCTGATAGCTTTATTACGTGAAAAGTATTTGACGTAATCAAAAACTTTTATCATTATTCCAGAAAAATCATTGGGTTTAGAGTCAAATATTGTTAAGTGCATACAATAGCGTCATATGAATGGCATTGATAATGACAGTTAATGTGCCTTGACAGAACATTATCAAATTATTTTTCAAATAAACAGTTATTAGTTGAAGCCACTTCACAAATATATTTATTATTATTTTTCAGAGGTTGCCCAACATATTTAATCCACATTTCTACTTTTAACCCACCGTTTCCACCTACTACTGTACCACCTTAGACTGTAAATGTAGTTATGAATTAAATGTGAATAAATGAGCAATAAAATGCGAAAATGTAATAAAAGTCCCTTACATAACTTTTGTTAATTGGCTGCTCTTTCATTTGATCTTCTCATGTCATTCATATGCTGTCGTCACTATATTTAGGAAAGCCTTGCATCATAAACGTTTGTGGAATGAAGTGCTTTACATGAATGAGGTTACACACCCATACTGTACATGGTTTTACATGAAAAGTACGTGTTGTGGTTATTTAATTAAAAGGAAAGCCATTTCCTTCTCCACCCAGAAATAACATCTGCCATAAAGTTCCAGAGAAAAAAATCCTTCCATCAAAGATTCAGAGAAACCATCACAGAAAACGGTCGCTGGTCAAACGTTCTATTGTCTGTTCTTAAAGTGGAAGTCATTGTTCGATTGTTCAATAAGCCTTTCTTATTGTTACTTTGGCTCACATCATATCTTTTGAGACACATAGGTGGGTTAAGGTAGATTTTTAAATTTAGAAACACAAGACATTTTTATTATTATGTATAAAATATTAGTTTGATACAATTCCTGCATTGTTCATCACAGACTTGTGACCTAGCCTAAACTTATATTTATATAAAAGGGAAATACTGGTGATATTTTCTTAACAACCAGTTTACTTTAGCAAACATATTGTGAGGTCCATGTCAGTTTCAAAAATGTGAAGATTTGAGGGTCATCTTGAGGGACAATGAACAAATCATAGCAACCATTTTTTTTACCTTAGCAACCATATCATAAGATTCATGTCAGCTTCAGAAATTTCTAGCTTTAGGGATCATCATCTCGTTATATTAATGAACACACCATAACAACCAAACTGGTTACCCTAGCAACCATATCATAAGATCAATGTCAGCTTTAGAAATGTATACAGGGGTCACCTCAATCTGTAAAAGATTGAACACACCATAACAACCAAACAGTTTACCCTAGCAATCATATCAGAAAATCCAGGTCAGCTTAAGAAATTTGTAGATATAGGGGTCATACACATTTAAATATCAGGTGTATGAGAAAGATTGCCATTTTTGTCATGAATTTATACACATATTTTGAATCGACTTGAACTCACATAGAAGTGGGAAACCTTTTAGAAGGATCTTGAACTTGTTGCCTGTTCGCGGTGGGTGTTTAGGGGGAAGGGCTCTAATGTGACACCCTGAAGCCAAATGCTTAACCTCATTTGCCTCATTACATCTCTTGCCAACAGGAAAACTGAAAGCAAGGTAGCCCAGCCTGATGATCCAGTCCTGAAAATAACACTGAGAGCCTCAATCGTTGCCAAACATTTGGCATTGTCAGTTTGAATCAACTAAAACAAGCATTGAGAAGCTCTAATTGGTGTATAATTCAGTAGAACATTCCATCATCCATGAGGGCCATCATAAGGAACATCATCTAACATAATGTCCACTTCCAAAGAACATATCCACGCTTAATGTGAGCCAGACGAGAACTCGAAATTCAAATGAAAACTGAAATGAGCAACAAAAAGAGCATCAACACTTCCACTGAAAAGCAGTGGGAGTATGACCTATTTACCCAGCATGCCCTGGGGGTTTCAAAGAAAAAGGCTGGCTTATGCTGCCAGTACACAAACTTGGTTGGACGTGGATAGAAGAAGGAAAGGAGCACTGCTTGTGTGGTGTCCAGCCTTGGATATTTTTAAGGACAGGCATTTTATGGTTCTGCTCACATTCATGGCCTCGGATGAGCTGCAGTCACCATAGAGAATGATATATTATCAGTTAAGTAGTGTTCTGGCAAATTTGAGCATAAGAAGCCACTGTACTTCAAGGCTGAACGCACCACGGATAGTCCAGATGTAATGAAACATCTTATTAAATCTCATTTTAGTATGGCTAGGTCGTTCTGCAAGTTAAATTACAGTGAACAAAACACTGGTCTTGAACCTACATATAGAGGGTGTGCATTTAATCCTTGTTTAGAATTAATCTTTTTTTTTTTTTTTTTTTTGCAGCTGATGATGATATGATGAAATGGTTGCCACCGCATTTACACACTATAATGAGTTGAATACTAAAACATGTAATAGAAACATTTCAATCCTAACATTTTGAATCCTATTGTTTTGAGAGGAAGTTGCATCACAAGCAGGAAGTTACATCACAGCAAGGCTCTATAAGTCAGGAAGTTTCGTATCTCGCTCTCCGACTCTTTTTTCCTAAACCTTGAAAGAGTTGCTTCAAGGGCTTCTCGGCAGGGTGCTTTTCGTCTGTGTTGAGGTAAAATTGACCAATGACCCTCCCTGCCTGAAGATGGCGCAAAAACAGATACTCACCACATCAAACAGGGAAACAGGAAGGGAAAAAGAGCAGAAAGAAGATGATTACTGTGAATAAATCAAAGAACACATAGAAAAAAAATCACGGATATTTCGGGTTTTACACTGCTGGTGACTGATCACAGTGAGCTGTTCGACAAAAATGTGGTGAAAAGAGATGATTTGTAGCACGCTATGTGAGCGACAAAGAGCGGCTCTTTTATGTCCTTACGTCATCAAAAGAGCCAGCTTTCATTGGTCGTTCTCCTTGTGAAAAACGCATCCGATATGGCACACTGAAACTCTTTTTTTTATTGGCACCACTTGTAGATGTATGATGTAGCTGCGGCATTTATAATTTAAGATTGAGTTGCGTTGTGTTGGCACCATGCCTTTTTCTTTGAAATCCTCACTTTTACAAAGACATACAGTTTTAAAACCATTAGTTACAAACACTTTGAGAGTCCCAATAGTCATTTTTTTAGCATGAGCCCTATAGCAGATTCTAGGTTTCCGTGGACATCTCTGCAAGATGGTTGCACTTCCATTTTCTTCCATTTGTAAATGAAAAGACAAGGATCCCCTTAATATACTAATGAAACTCAGTGAGGTCACTCAGATACAAATGTAGATGCTTAAAAAACTAAATTTTGATCCAATTTAGTCATTTCACTTTGAACAAAGGAGCTATTACTATTATTTCTTTTTATTTTGCTATAGTATGATAAAAATTGTTTATTTGAAAAGAGAAGGCTGGAAGCATTCATTCTGCTTGCTTTAATCTTTAGAAATCAGCCCTTTCCTGAAAATGACTTTAACATAAATAGATTCAAGGTATTAAAAAGTCAAAAATACAATCTATCGCCATCACAATCTGTTTGGATGAGAGCATTAACTAATAACATTAGGGACCAGACTGACTCCAAGCAAATGGGCCATTTAGGCTTTATCTTAATCTTTGGCCATTTTTGTAAATGACACGACAATGCAAGCAACCCTGACTGTGAGATTTAAGACAAATGGCAAGTTTCCTCTAGAGAATAAAAAATGCAAACTGAGCGAATATGACAGCTCTGAGTGGAGGAAGGGAAAACAAGAGACAACAATGGGCGAACTGGCAGAAGTAGGGGGTTGTGTACCCTCTGGTTTAGCGATATGTTTTTCTTCTGGGGGCAGTCAGGGACACGTGCCACTGTTAGGAGCATAGAAGGAGGAATTAAGGGAGCACAGCCAGTGGTGTCCAGTCCAGCCCTCTGCTTTGTTCCGCCAGCTGTTAGTGTCATGGTCACCCCCTGAGAATCAATGAGTTTCAACGGCAGTCACTGAATTAATTCCAACTAAACACACAGTTGTTTGCAGAAGAGTTAGATCACGAAATAATGATGACTGTAAAATTCACTCAACATTAAGTTCCTTTACTCCTACTACAATATTTTTTTCGAAACTGAAAATGAAATCTTTGTGTGTTTTTCTCGTTTTCTAGTTAAAATGCACAATATCCACTGTAACGGCAGAAATAAGAGATTAATTGCTCAGAGTTTAGATTTTTTTTGTACAGTCCCCTACTCAAGGAGGTGGCTTCAGTTTACTGCCAGAAAACTCTTTCTATTTTTGTAAAAAGTTCCATTGAACTAAAAAAATTTGTTTTTCTTACTTTAAGTCTAATTTTGCCACTGGAAATGTTTGCTATATGCTAATTATAATTGTAGATGTAAGCGCTACTGTTCAATAATCTGAAATTGACAAATTTTGAATAGAGAAAAAAATCGAGACAGGAAATTGCCAGGCTTAAGTAAATGGGCGTGGCTTGAGGTGACCGCCATGATGAGGTCATTTTCAATACCTACATGCTTACCCTAAAGCTAGGTTTATACTCTCCATCAAGCATTTTGCGTTCTTCTGTGAGTAACCGGCCTGTAATAGTCAAAAATGTCTGCTCTCCCACAATACTTCTCCAGTATATATATAGTAATAAATGATCATTTTGTTATCGGTTCTTAACAATTTATGCACAGCAAATATTAACGTTTCATTTTACACTGGTACTACAGCATACTGTAACACGGGTCAAGTCTTAAATGGGAAAAATATCGACCATTTTAAATTGACATGCTACTGGTAAAGTAAAATTCACTGCACTATGATCAGCCATGCATTAAAATCACTGAGGAGCATCACAAAATGCCCTTCCTACGAGTCAAACCTTTTCAATAACTCAAACACGTGTTATTTTGGGTTGGGCCTATGTTAAGTAAAATGTTTCTTTAATAAGTATCTATTTTCAGCTAATCTGTCTTAAAGCAAAACGCAGACATACCTTTGTATTGCCGGATAAGCCAACTCTACCCAAAGGAATGATTCGCAAAATCCATTAAAATATATAAAACTTGACCTCATCCGTGACACGCGGTTTGAAGTACAGATCTTGTTGTTCTGCTGCCATCTAGAGGCTGTTCTCGTAACTGCTTTAGGGCCATTTTTTATTTTTGGGCTCAAGCTCTACTTTTATCGATGAGCAGTTGTTAAGCAGTTTTTAGATGGTTCTGAAACGCTCTGGTGCTCTGGAGGGTACTGGAAATGTCTGTGTTAATAGATTAAAAATAGTTTTAAAATAATACTTTAAAAACTATTGATAAGGTTTTACGAAGAGCTATTTCTCAATATATAAACAATTAGACTGTTTTGTTTACAAAGCCATTATTTTTTGTTGTTTAGTTTATTATTTTACTAAATGTTATGACTAATATTTGATTATATATCTAAAGTTGATAAATTCACAAAATGCATCATCTGTGATGAAAAAAAACCTCAGAAACAAAATGATATGGTAAAATTTTAGGAGAAACAAACATCTCAGTTAGTTTAATATATTTAATTTTCCATTTATTTTTTGATGTGTCAGGTTTTTACAGGGTTAAATAAATAGGGAAAAAAAAACAACGTAATTATCTTCAACAGACATCAAGACTTCCCGGAATTGTGTGCATCATTAACCTGTGGAGACTTAGAGGAAGAGATGATTAAGAGACCAGACACAATGAGCTGGGATTTGGATTCGATCCAGAGGATGAACTCAAGCATCAGCACTCACAGGGTTTGTTTGTGCCTTTAGATCTGATTTTCTTGTTTGCATCCAAGTCATTTTTTACTTAGATGTTACACTCATGCCCGCTTAAGGAATCTGGGTATATGGAGATAAAGTGCAGAGTAACTCGACCCAAATTCACAAGACCAGTCTCCAATAATAAACTCCATTGTTAGGGAATATAGCCATGCGATAAGCCCATGGTTTATGAGAAGATGAGGACAATATATGATCTCACTGCTTATCAATTTTGATAATGCAGCTTTAACTGTTGCAAGCTGAAGAAATGGGGCAGTAAGAAGAGACTTGAGTTTGACTGATCATGGTTTTGCCAAAATATTTGTTTTCCTTTAAAGGCAGGTTTACTTAATGATCAGCACATTGTTGATCAATAGTATAAATTACAATAACCCACGGTTTTATAGCCCCCCCCAAAAATCTGCAAACTCATCAGAGACTGTGACACGCTCTTCAGTGTGTTCGAGATTTGTACTATGAGCCAGTTGTGAGGTCAGCATGCAAGTTACTTTAACAATTCCTTCTCTCAAGTCCAATGTTGTTCATTTTCAGAATGATAATCATAACTAGGGTAATTTAATTATGTTGGCAAGTCATTGGACAACAGTGGTTCGAGTCAGCAGCATGGCAATGAAAATCGTTTATGTTAATCACAGTAATAACTAGCAGTGTAATCACATCTCTGGCTCCATAGCAACCAGTTTACCCTAGCAACCGATTTTTTTTTTAAAACAATCTCAACTCCAGCAAATAAGAGCGTTGACATGGGGTTGGTTCATTTTACTTGCATTGGGAACATTATGTAACGGACACCCATAGCAACCAGACTGTTTACCATAGCAACCAACTTAAAATATTTCCATCTCCAGTTAGATCAGGGACACAGGGGTTTATTTATGTTACTTATAGTGTCTAGGAACATGTAAAAAATATATATTTTGAAGTGCAATTTTACAAGCCAACATCAAAGTTTGTGTGGAACTTTACCCATCTATTATCCATCCATCTTCTTCTGCTTATCCGGGGCCGGGTCGCGGGGGCAGAAGTCTAAGCAGGGATGCCCAGACCTCCCTCACCCCAGACACTTCCTCCAGCTCTTCTGGGGGAACCCCGAGGCGTTCCCAAGCCAGCTGAGAGACATGTGTCCGGGGTCTTCCCCGGGGCCTCCTCCCGATGGGACATGCCTGGAACACGTCCTTAGGGAGGCGTCCAGGAGGCATCCTATACAGATGCCCAAGCCACCTCAGCTGACTCCTCTCGATGTGGAGGAGCTCCTCCCGTTCACTAAGGGAGCACCCAGCCACCCTGCGAAGGAAACTCATTTCGGCCGCTTGTATCCAATCTATTAAAATACAAACCACACTATAACCTATATTTAATGAAAAGCTGTATAATTTAAACATAAACTTGAGTTTGGACTTAAAAAAAAAACAACAAAAAAAAAAACATGGGCACAATTTAAAATGGGGATAAATTTATTCTATTTAGTTGTAGATTTTCATTAAGCACCCAATATGGGAACCCCAGTAATAGACACACAATAACTTCAAAGGTTGCATTGTGAATTCAAATGGGTCTTTATTTAATTAAAATGATATTAGACATTAAAAAGACCTAAGACATGAAACAAATAATTCAAGGGTGAAGCTGTTTAAATAATCCGAAAACATTAAAAAAATATTTCTTTTCCATCCTCTTCGGTTAAGTTGGCTAGATACAAACACGATGAGCAACACATACAATTCAAAAGAATAATTAAGAGGTTTAAGGCCATGAGAAGGAACAATATGAGTTCACACCAAATGTCATAAATAATAATTTTCAAATCATCAGATGCCTTAAATATTTTCACTAAGCTATGATGAGCTAATCTAATAGTCATTTAAATTAACTAGATTACATAGTGTCTTGCCAATGCTGGTACATTTCACTCTTAAGCATACTGTTAAAACCCAGTAACCAGTCAAACACACTCCACACACTCTCTGCAACATCAGACATGGACTAAGCATGCAAGCAGCAAATTTCAGAACAAGGAATGTATTTTGTGAAGTCAGTGTCTACAGAGCAGCAAAAGTGTAAAGTTGTTCGACGTTATCTGCTGAGACCCACCAACTGTCGTCTCTGTAGCCCATCAAAATACACCAGAATCCATGATTTATCCAATTAAACTCGCTTTATCCTCCAAACCCTACAATAAAAGCCCGCTCAAGCTGTGTTTTGGACCATAGCGGTTTAATTAAGCGGCTTCCATGTTCCCAACACAGCTTTATCCTCCATGTTGGATTGCTACATGGGACACAAGATGATTTCTCATCCATTTGCACAAGCAGTGAACGAAAACTATAGCAGAGCACGTTAATTTGGTTTCCCTTGAATGTCTGATGTTGTTTTTTATCTAAGCTTAGGCTACAGCATCAAACCAATGGGAATTATGGACGAGACAAACCAATGGACAGAAGTATTTGTTATTCTTTGGATTTATGCACACTGATACTTGGATCACAGTTAAACTATAAAACGACAAAACACTAGAGGTCTGTAAAAATAATGTTTAAAGGGAGAGTAGCTTATCAACAAGTACTAAGCCAAGTTCATATGGAGCTCTACACTGCCGTCCTCTCATTTTAGGGTATCTTTCAGAAGAGGTTACTTCTCAGATTGGTTTTGAGTGCACACCAGTCAGCCTCCCCTGAATATCCACATCTGGGTCTGGAAACACCTCTGCCTTCATCACACCTGTTTCAGTGAACTGGCATAATATATCTGGTAGAAGGGAAAAGAAGAGCAACAGTTTGAAGTCTACTCCCCTTCACACCGACACGAGACAAATAGCCTAAAACCACACAAGCTCTTGAAGGAGCAATGCTCTTTTTTGGGAGAAGAGGTTCATTCAACAACACCTCAAGAGAAAAAGTCGATTTTCCCTTTTGCAATCCATTCTGGAAACAGCCACTTTTAACATGAATATCATCGAAAGCTCCCATACCATGACTGCAGCAGGTTCAATTGTTGTAATTGCCTTTAGTCCAATAGAACCCGCCTCCTTGCACAGGGAGCAACCATTGAGATATTTGGGAAAGATGATTTAGAAGATACGGAAATACTGAGCTGTAACTATTTGAACCGAAATGCTTTGAAAATGAGATTCTGGACTCAAACTGGTGCCTGGGGTTAAAGCAGGGGTGTCAAACCCAGTTCCTGTGCTACCAGTTTACCTACAATCCTGCTCAGAGACACCTAGACTTGAACCTTGCAAACAAAAGAACTTAACGAGGTGGATCAGTTGTGTTTAGCTAAGGTGAACTCCTCCAGGAACGGAGTTCGACACCCCCGGGGTAAAGTGTGGGACTGATCATCCAGACCTTAGAACGCACAGAACCACAGAAAGACGGGTAAATCCAGCTACTACTATTTGCTCAGTCCAGAAAAAACTTTGGAAAAACGAATAGATTCCAAAATGTTAAAACTGACGTCATATCTATAGAGGAGTTGGGGAATATTTCTCCAAAAAAGGAATGTTCCCTTAACTGGCGAGACAGAAATTGTTTGAAATTAGAATTAACAAGACTAATGGACACATGGATTTCTATTGTACGGCTTGTTCAGACACAAAACATCATTTTAAAGCACAATGTTGCTTAATAAAATAAAAAACATTAAAATACTAAATGTTTTGTTTTTCCAAGGCAGCAACATGTTCATTAGTTTCAACATATTACATGGTAAGAGGCCACTGCAACAATGTGTATAGCTGAGTAATATTTTCTCTTGGAAATGGTGAAAGCAGAGATTACTTTATTATGCTCCGTGTTGCCGTCTCAAACAAATGCTACAATACCAACTGCTCGTCTTTTCACTACCCAAAGTTTAGCAGAAACCAAAACAAACGTCAACACCAGTGTTTTGAGGATTGCATCCTTCTTAATTCCCAACGACCTACGGGCTATGGAGTGCTCTTGTGGCATTAAGGTTTAATCTACTTACGTTTTGCTTAATGTATTACATTCTGTGTACAAAACACAGTTTAAGAGCAGGCGCAGATAGACCAAAGGTGCTCACTCCAGATGTATCTGCGTCTACATCTCAAAGACAGTTAAGATAACACATCTGAAACTGAAACTAATGTTTAATTAAGGAAACAGGAAATGAACATACAGAACGTTTTTTTTTTTCAAAACAAATTTGGTCCTTACGACAGTTTAACGTGCCAGAGAAGTTTAAACCTGTCCGCTCAGGTCGTAACATCCATTAAATGTGCACGTAAAAAGGAAAAACAAAAAACAAAAACACAACTACTTTAAAAAAAGAAGCACAAAACACTCACAGACACAGTTCACCTGCATTCCACACTGTCCTAATAACAGAGTGCAGAGGAAGGGGCGCTCTAGTGTCGTGCCAGGCTGATAAGGTGCCACTCTGCTCTAATGCTGACATCTGGCACACCAGACAGCAACTACATTCCTCAGAAATGTCAGTGTTGATGTAATGACTGAATACTTCTGATTCTGTTCAGATTCTATTTATCTCAGTGGGTCATCGATCAAAACGTAAGTTAAATTAAAGATATTAAAATATGCGTATCCTTGTCAGTTTTGCAAATCTCTAAAAACGAGAGAATAATAAGGATACGTAAAACGATCATATATAAAAATAATAATTACAGACACAGGACCAAGGTTTAGTCATACCTGTTCTTCAAATGTCTCAGATATATTGACTTGACGTTAAATTTCTCCTGGTCAGCTAAAAGCAAAGCCTCATCATGCAGTCTAGGCCATGTGACGTGAAATCACAGGTGCGCTCCAATCCTCAACAGTTGGGATGAGGTATGTAAACATGACATTTCTTGGCAATAAAAGGGAAACAAATCACTCTGAAACAAAAGTACTTTTGCAGTTCCTTCATGTTATCTGCAGGTGTAGGTGAAGCCATGGGTGCATTTGGATTCACTTGTGTCCTCACAGGCGTTTCTGAGCAATGAGTGACCCCACCACGACACCCGTGAGCAAGGTCAGTCCTCCAAACAACCACTTCTTGAAGCTTTCTTGGGATTTTCTGCTCTCTGCTGCGGCATCTTTTCCAAAGATCTCTGCAAAACGCTCCTGCACAAAAACACAAATTAAGATTAAATTCAAAAATTGGACCACACTCCTTAAAATCACTCTCTGAGCTAAAAAAAATGCAGTTTCTCATTTAAAAGGAAATTGTGGTGCATTTTATAAAGCTCATTGTGCACTTTAAAAAAAATATATCATACTCTTTCCATAATGTTGTAATCATGTGATCGCCACGGGTTGACTCATTATGGTATAACCCGTCTTATAGCTCACCAATTAAAGTAATGGTGTATTTAAACATTTTTTTTACAACAATAAATAGAAATATTTAGAAGTGGAAAAAAAAGACTCATTTTAGCATTTAAACCATGTTCAGATCGGTCCCGTTCTTGAGAATCACCCAATAACATTCCAAGACACTGACTAGTGAGAATATTTCAGCCAATCACTGAACATCTTCAAAGCTCCCGCCTCTTAGGATCACGTATCCTGTGAAAAACGTTGTCTGCACAATAACACATTCAAGCAATGACCAAAAGGGGGCAGGAGTTACCATGTCTTCTTCATAAACTAACCTAATTTCTCAGCAGGGTTCTGTAGCAACCCCAATCTTATTTAAAAAGCTGAAAGGGGATTTCAGGATTTACAATGGAGCCCGTTTACTCAGGGAGCATTCACACAAAAGCAGAGCTCTCAAACTGTAGACAGAGGTTTGAATAAGACCTAACCCTGGTGCAATAAGAGAAACATCTGTTCAATTTAAATCTATCTTTTGGAAAAGAAGTACATTCCCTTCAGAGTTCGACCTTCATTCTGTATTCAGGGTCGGTATGATTTTTTTATTTTTTCACCAACACCACAAAGGTATTGCAGCAATGTACTGATCAAGCTGCAAATATTCAGGGCATGCAGCCGATTACCAAACACGCAGACGCCCACCCCTGTTTTCAACTAAAGTGGACTGATGTCATCCTCCAGTCTTTCCCTTTGCCCTAGTTATCCACAAGCTTGAAAATATGGGAAAATGACAAGGAGAGCAGTGGTCAGAAAGCTATAAAGCAAG
Organism: Danionella cerebrum; assembly: GCA_007224835.1. Lineage (NCBI taxonomy): Eukaryota > Metazoa > Chordata > Actinopteri > Cypriniformes > Danionidae > Danionella > Danionella cerebrum. Next base: position 138,275 of record SRMA01024030.1, read on the forward strand.
GAAAATGTTGTAGAACAGAGAAATATTTCCCTTTACAGTTAAAATGATCATAACTCTTCAGTTATACGTTATAAATATGATCCAGAGTAAAAATGTGTGTAAAATTTAAATGGCAAGCTGGACTTAATCTCCACATTTTATAGAAACCTCATTAGGGATGTAACTTTCCACTCTGCTGACGATATGATGCATATCACAATACTATGTGATATACACAGTATTATGTTAATCCACAATACGCATTGTGACAAAAGTATCACAATATACTGTGCCACCCCTAGAATTGACCATTTCTTAATCTAATCGGCCTTTCTCTGGGTCGAACAACAGCAATTTCAGGATTAGCCTGAAGCCCATTAATATACAAATATATTTTTTGTCATTTTGGGTTTAAGATTAGATTCAAATGAACGATGTATACATAGCTAAGATAAGAGTGGGGAACAGACCCCTCAAACTATAACAGACCTATTTTAAATCTAATATATTATCTCTGGGAGAGTTTCACAATAAGTAAATGTCTAAAAAAGGTGGAGTATTCCTTCAAAAGAAGAGGAAGAGCACATCCTTTAGTTGAAAAATATTCATCAACCGCTAGGCCAAAGTGTTTCTAGCCCACACTTGAGGATGGATGTGCATTCAAAACATTAGTCATTTATAGCACAAACTTAAATAACACATCCTAATACGTCCGGCTCCGTGGCCTAGTGAAGGGTACAGTATTGAATTAGAATCTCGAACCTCTTGCTATTTACCAACATTCACCCATTCTCTACTTCTTTTTGTTCATGTTGCCATATTGTCCAGTCCATTCGAGAAAAAAAAAAAGGCAAGTGGGCTTAAAACAACTAAAAACAGCAGCCAACTATATGACAACTATATGGAAAAGAACAATGGCAGTCAAATGGCCAGGAAGTAACATTATCCAAACACATAACAACTTTAACGGGAACCTGATCAAATTCATAAGAATTAATTTAGTAAATGTGTGGGACGTGTGATGGCAGTGGTGAAGGCTGATAACAGAAATGTAGTTCCTGAGCAGTGGGGTTATCACCAACAGTGACGCAGCTTATGACATCACACGTCAAAGCAAAACTCAAAGAGCAGACACAAAACCTGCAGTAGGTCGAGAAAAAGTTAAACTGGCAGTTACGGGCAAAGAGGACAAAGATAAAAGCCTTTTAAAGATATTCCAATTTTATTTTTATTATCTAGCATTATTGCGTAAAAATAAAAACGTATCCCTTACCTAGCCCTAATTTTACACATAGTATTTAAAATTTAATTGCATGTTGTGATTGAAAATTTCCTCGGTCATAAAGAGGTTATGTTGAAAACACAGCCTTTATTGGCATAATACTACATAAAGTGGTCCCAAGGTCTCAATGTGACGCTTGAATTAATAATAACGCATTGATTACAAGAGGATAGAAATATGCCAATGAAACCTTTGAACCCAAGTCAATTCTCAATGCTCTTTATTCCTCAGAGTTCAATATACAGTGGCACTGAAACATGCCACAAATGTAAACGATCATTTCATAGCCCTGTGACTTGAAGAGCAAACATAATTTGCAACATAAACTTCCGTGGGACGCACCCATCTCTACATAGCGTTTAAACCACAGCTTCACCAAGAATGACAGACAGTGCTTGAGCAATTGTCAATACTGCGAGAGGCTAAAAAATTCGCTTGAGGTGTATGCGTAACCCATGCAGGAATGCCAACAGCACAATCTGACAGCAGAACCAAGCCTTGAACACACATTGAGAGAGAGAGAGAGAAAAAGAGAGAGAGAGAGAGAGAGATAGATATGTGGGAGGTGAACAATGCAAGGTGGTATGGGAAGAATGTGCTTCTTTGATTACAGTCCAAGTAATTTATCCAAGGCATGTTAAAGCATGTTCGCTGGTGAGATTATGATGACAGTATGATCTAGGAGTCAAAGGTATGAGGGTGTGGCTTCCCTTTTGAGGACATCAATCATTGGGGAGTGAGTAAGCAAATTATTTCCTTTCATCTCTTCGAAGATGCAATCATCAGTTGAATGGTAAACCACAAGAGTGTGTAACTTGTTCAGTAAAAACACTAATAGTTCTAATACTCCCAAATCGACTCGAATTGATTAGAACCATTATTCCGATTCAGTCAGGCAATATCATTTAAGCTACATGTTTTAGATGACTAATGATCATCAAGCAAAAGGTAATTTAATCAATCATGTCTTTGATAAAATTGTTCAATTCCAATGGATTTATTCCAAAAATATTTTATTACATTAAGAAATAGTGTATAGAAATAGGACAGACTGGATATTTGAGAAAAACACCTAAATATTGTAGTATATCATTATATCTAAGCTCCAATGATTAATAATGGAGCTTCTATCCTCCAACACAATGGAGGGGCTCAATGACCCAAACCCACCAGGCCAGGTACAGCACATGTCCTGACATGTCGAACATCAACAACACAGTCATTTCTCTGACCACAATGACGGCATCGGTGATTCGCTTCTTAAAGTCCATTAAACACCATGACTCTTGAAACTTGCACCGTACAAAAAAAAGATCCACTCCCTAACAGTCATAAATTTACTCTAGGTGTGGTTGTCTTAGAAAGTATGTGTATACAAACACAATAAAAAAAAAAAAAAACAAGTCACAGAGGTTGCACAAACTCTCCCAAGAGATACTCGCTGCTAGGCAGCACTGACTGCCAGCCATTTTTCGCAGCCCTATCAGAACAAAGACCACATACAAACCTGGCCCTTCAAGAGAGAGTGAAACCAGGTGCAAGGTGGCTTTTTTGTGAGCATAGGCTAGTATCCAAATAGAGGCCAAGGAAGGGGCTGATTGGGTTTCTAAAATAAGCACTGCAAGAAGTGGGATAAAAACGTTGATGTCGATGGTTAGAAGCAAACTCCACAACGTTACATTACCATCACCAAGCAACTGTGTTGACAGAGTGTCATGTTAAGTTGAAGTACACTCAGCATCAATTTATTAGCAGAATTGAGAGTTTTGTATACTTGTAACACAGTCTTCTTCACAATGACAGAGCACTGGGTTTCTCCATGGTTACACCATACGGACCCCTTAACTCCCTCCTGGCATATGAAACCAATGTCTCCCTTTCTGGAACAGCTTGTTTTGTTTTTAGCAATATGCTTGACGCACATAGAACAAAACATATTTTATCCAAACAATCTTTTATTAACGAGTCCGACTGTTTAGGCCATTCTTGATCTGAGTCATTGAGAACAAAATGACGAAAGCATAAACGTAACTCAAAGCCACAGTTTCCATACGAATGTTTCCATGTTCTAACTAGGGTTGTTCTGATTCCGATACCAGTATTGGAAATGCTGCCGATACCATAATAAAATCTGGCATCGGTATCGGCGAGTATTTGAGTCCACGTACTGATCCGATACCATTTTCCTAAACATAACTTGTATAAAGTATAAATTGCAGAACTGAACGTATTTCTGAGATATTGACTGTGGCTCAGTCAGGGAAGCATAGGGGATGGGTTTGAATCCCAAGGAAAGAAAGTACTAGTGGAAGCTATTTTCAGTAGTTTTATTCTGAAATGTTCTCCCAACACTAAATACTAAGATTCTCTTAATTTTAAGATTTTCTAAGTCTTAAAAAAGAGAGAAATATTTAACTTGCACACACTCTAGTTTTAGTGATATCCTGGATCCATATAAACATTATAAACATATGGGACTTTGCCCAATTAAATTGCTCCTCTTTGCTGTGCTGTTACTTTGTCATGTGGTTAAAAAAAACCCCAACATATAAACAAAAGAGGCGTAACAATATATAATTTCACAATATTCTGCAATATAAAAAGTACAGTGAAACATAGCAGGTAAAAAAAGATATAGTTTCAGAGAATGCATCATGGACCAACCAAAGCATCAACTACATTCAGCCACTATACACCACTGTAGCACATCAGCACTGGCTTTATACTACACTGAACCCTGTAGGATGAAGAAATTATTATTTCTAAACCTGAAATCCAAGAGGTAGATATATTGATTTGTTGTAAGCACCAGCTTTGAAAGGACCCAACTTGGATGTCCTCAGCCTGAGGCTGGCAACCAAACAAAGCCACCAAGGTCAGGGTGGAACAAACTGAATATAAAAACAAACTGAAGATAACTTGTCTCTGGCCTCTTTAACAAGAACTAAGTCTTTTTGGTGAGACGAGAGCCAGTAGGACCCAGCACACCAGTTCTGACCAGCAGATGCGGAAGGGCAGGATTTCCTTCCAGTCACACAGGAATGCTGTAAACGCTCATTCCATTGTGTAAATCAGCTGATTTGAAACATGCTTTGAGGCTGGAAAAATGCTACACCATCTGTGGCGAGCCAAGAATCAGCTTTGCCGTTTCCCACTCAATCTCTGCTGAGTCACTCAATACAAGCTGGAACCAGATATTTCTAGTTCTTGATTGTAGGGATGGTATAAAGAAGGAAAGAGAAACAGAAACGTGCACACCAAGGTTAAGCCATAACAAGGCATGATACGCAACAGCCATGGATATTCAAAATTGGCACGTATTACAAAACAGGAAGAAGAAACTGAGTAGCAGTATTTTGGGGGTAAACATGAACAACAAATTGCCGTCATTACATCATCTCTTCAGCTCAGGTTGAGAACATAATCACACTGAGAGGCTAATTCTTTGATGGCAGATGCCTCACATTAAGTGCTTTCTGATGACATTGGTATATTTGTGGTAAATACCAAAATGACATCAGCACAAACCCAAAGAACAAGCAAACATTTAGAATACATCATAAAGAGTAAATGTATCCCGTATATGAGTCATTGCTTTGACATCTTTACTGGAAAACCTCTATAAAATGAGGTTCTGTGAATAGACTTCAACTTAGTTATTAAAAAGTCAGACAGATTTGAAATGATTAATCTGGAAAAAGCATCCTTGATGTTTCTCCTGAACATACAAAATTCACCTTGAAGCCATGTCTATTTTAATATCAGACCTGAAACATCATTAACGTTTAATTGAATAATTTGGTTACAGCCAGGACACATTAAACTGGTCTAAACCCCTTTACCTCAAATTTAGTCGACCTAAACTCAACAAAGCAGCCTTCATTAACCCTCAACCCAAATCAAATTTAGACAACAGAACATTCAATCAGATCAAAGCATGCACAGTAATCAACTTGACTCAACTCGCCCTTTTTATTTTAGGTCAAATTTGGAGGATGAGTCTGTGGGAGGTGTTCTTTTCTGGCAATGTGACCATATCGTGCATGCTGTAAATGAATTAAAGAGAAGATTAATGAGTCAGGAGAGTGGGGCTCAGACTCCAATCTGTTCCGTAACTCACCAGGGATACATCACCATCAGCTCCCATTCTGTCAGGCAAATCCCACTGAGCCGGAACACACACTTTTTACGGTCATCCATACACAGACCAAACTACTCAAGCCTAACCAAACGCATGCAGCCAGATTTTCCAGTCTGTGACCTAAACCAGCATGTACAGGCAGACAGAGCCTCTAGGTATAGGTCTTAAAATAGGTCTTGCATATTGAATAGAGCAAACCAACCAAAGTCTCAGCGGTGGATGGATGCATGTACAAAGATACGGCATTTCAATGGAAAAGGTCTAAAATCACATCTCTCAGAAAAAAATCCAACATTATTCTATTCAAGAGATTATAAGAACGAACCAAAATCAGTCAGATGAAGAGGTAAGATATAGTCGTTGTTCTAGTAAAACCATTTGCAATAAAAAAAATAACTTCTGTAGAGTCATAACATCATGATTTCTATCAAAGAATGAAAGATATCAGGTTTACTTCAAATGCTCTGTATCCCAACTGCCTCTAATCCTACTGATAGAGGTCTTAATCTCATCTGAACAAGAAGCTATAGGGGAATATGGGAAAGCGGGATGCAAAAAAATGGTTTTATTGAGCTGGAGGTGGACAAAATATGAAAGATAGAGGATAAATAATGAGTGAGAGAGGGGGAAAATTGCTCATGACCTGATTTTCCAGTATAAGCCAGTATAGTCTGAGCAGAGCAAGTCATTTCAGGTTCAGAGTAGCACAGGGTGAAAAGCTGATTCAATCTGTACCCTTCTTGTCCTAGTAAAGCATCCCTGACACTCAAAATGAGATTTCGTTTTGAGATACTGCTTTCAGTTCTACCCAAGACTTCAAACATAATGAAGTTAAAGAAAACCCCACGACAACAAATTAGTCATGCCCCCTGATGTTTTGAACATCATTGTCATGCTGGAATACATATCTATGAGCCATTTTCAATGTCCTGGTTAAAGGAGGGTACTCATTGAAGTTCCGATGGCACACAAATCCCATTCATTTGGTACAGTCGTGTTTCCAAACAGAGTTAAGCTTAGGCCAAATAACTATATACATGTCCCATCTCATGGTCCCATCAAACTTTTACCCAGATCTCCACTCAATCAATCAGATGTTCATTGTAAAACCTAAGACATGCCTTTACATCGTGTTGGGTACCAAACTTCGATAGCAAAATGGAACCAGGGAAAACAGTGATAGTACCAATTAAATTTCCTTTAAGAAAGTGGCTTTGTGAAACTGTTTTGGTACCAGAACCAAATTAAACCCTTTCAATTCTCAATGAAATCCTTCATGGCATAGTGTGTTACCAATTGTTCTTTGGTGACTATGGTCTAAGCAGCCTTGAGATCACTGACAAGACCATGTTCTGTGATTCTGGACTGGACTCATTCATTCATTTTCACACTCGCTTTTTCCCTTTCGGGGTCACGGGGATCTGCCGGTGCCTTGGACAGGTCACCAGTCCATTCCTTCTATAAAAAAAAACAAACCTTTTTAAGCAAGCAAATGTTGCTGTAAAAATAGTTATGCTTAGTCGTCGTTAGGTTTATTTACATTTTTATTTTAAAATTAGCATGGCATTAAATATTCATTTCCCTCAAAGTGTACACTTCTTGCATCCAAAAAAATGACAGATAATTAAAGGCAGTTCACACAGAACTCATAACCTAGAGTTTATCTACCTGCTTAAAAACGTAATGTTTAATTCACAAATTACATCCCTGTACCAAACTATTAACATTCTGTAACACACATTAAGAGTGAATGTAAGTGCAAACATAAAGATCAGATGCACTTTTAAAGTCATAATTCTGTCAGATGTACAAGGACTTTATTTGATCCATATAACAAAAAGCCACTAAAAGCTTAGCAAGTCCTTTTAGCAGTGCGTTTATTTGTGTTATTAGGGGCTAATTACAGTGCAGTTCAATAATGCTGGCAAAACGCAGCTAAAGAGCAATAGCAATAGCAGAGCCAGGCCTAAAGGTGCAGGTCACTCTCCCATGATTGAACCACACACAGAGGAGCATGTGTGTTAAGATTTTTAATTAGATAAGATACTAAATCCAATAGAGTTGAATCACAGACTGAGAAGCATGTACGCAAACATTTAACTTAGCAAGAGAACCTAATATGCTAAATCCTCGAATGTTGATCCCCATACAGTATGTGCGTAGACTTTTAATTAGTTAAATGAAGCTAAGATGCTAAATCCATTAGCGTTGAATCACACACTTAGAAGCATGTGCGCAAAGATTTTTAATTAGCAAGATAAGCTAACATGCTAAATTCTCAAATGTTGATCCCCATACTGAGAAGTATGTGCGTAGACGTTTAATTAGCTAAAAGAAGCTAAGATGCTAGATCCAATAGAGTTGAATCACAAACTGAGAAGCACGTGCGCAAAGATTTTTAATTAGCAAGAGAAGCGAACATGCTAAATTCTCAAATGTTGATCCCCATACTGAGGAGCATGTGCATAGACGTTTAATTAGCTAAAAGAAGCTAAGATGCTAGATCCAATAGAGTTGAATCACACACTGAGAAGCACGTGCGTAAAGATTTTTAATTAGCAAGATAAGCTAACATGCTAAATTCTCAAATGTTGATCCCCATACTGAGGAGTATGTGCGTAGACGCGTAATTAGCTGAAAGAAGCTAAGATGCTAGATCCAATAGAGTTGAATCACACACTGAGAAGCACATGCGCAAAGATTTTTAATTAGCAAGAGAAGCGAACATGCTAAATTCTCAAATGTTGATCCCCATACTGAGGAGTATGTGCGTAAACGCGTAATTAGCTGAAAGAAGCTAAGATGCTAGATCCAATTGAGTTGAATCACACACTGAGAAGCACATGCGCAAAGATTTTTAATTAGCAAGATAAGCTAACATGCTAAATTCTCGAATGTTGATCCCCATACTGAGGAGTATGTGCGTAAAGATTTTTAATTAGCTAAAAGAAGCTAAGCTGCTAAATCTACTAAGGGTCATCCCTATAGGGACACAAAAAACACAAAGCGAAAACACACAAATCACATGACACCTGCAAATGGCACAAGAATGTATATAAATGTAAATAACTAATATAACAAAACATGATCTACATAGAAGGCAGGGGCATCGTAAAAACCTTAAGTATGGACACGAGTACCTTGATTAAATATACATTGCCTTTCCTAAGCTTCTGTGTGAAAAGTATGTCAAGCGGGTACTTCACAATTTCTAATATGATTTATAATTAATTTATGTTTAGATTACTGCATTAAATTCATCTGGGTATAAAGTTAACTGAAGTGGGGGATCCACAGTAGAAATTTTGGTCTTTGAAACTTTTATATATATAAAAGTAATTAAGGAAACAAGTCCATATATACAAGTCCATTTGAAAAAAATCTAAAAAAAAACAAAAAGGGACAAAACAACATAACCGTAATCTCATTTTGGGAGGTTCCAACTGCCCTATGACTTCCACCATGGTGTCTCCAACACGCCCATTTCCCTCTAATTGTGACATAAGAGGAGAACACCACCACAATGTTATTCCTTTCCTCCAAACCCTCCCCCTTTTCCTCCCTTTTGCTTGTGACATGGCTACTGGAACAGACAGCGTCACACCATCTGTTTACTGCCATTTTCACTCAGTCAGTCCTACACAATCCAAGCAAATGCATGAACGCGGGTGTGTTCTACAACTGCTCATCAACCAATATTGATATAAATAAGCTAAAGGTTCAGGGGTGAACAGCCTTTTAAGAAACGCGACAGTCACAGGATGTCAATATCACATCTGGATCAGAGCCTCTACCGCTGCAGTCATTGTGTCCTCACCTGGATACAGCAGGCATGCAACTGTAACTCCTTTGTTTAAGGTACTCACGCGCCAAACGTGTACCACATCTTAAAAATGTCACATAGCAGGTCCCTGAAAAGTTTTGCATCTAAGACGAGACGCATACAACCCAAACCCAGACACAATTGACCTAAAGCAGACACAAGAGACAAAATGGGTGGTGCTGATGTATTGAAGAATGACTGCGGGTTGTATGTGCCACCAACAAGCATGACCATTGCGGCTGCCAGATCGATAGAGCTGACCAGTTAGGCAAAGGCATGATGAATGGACCAATGGATGAACAGGTCAGACTAAACGAAGGAGTGCACACGGACAGCATTGAAACTGGTACATTGTTGCATGTCTGATCTGCAACACGTCTCGTCACGTGAGGTCGCGAGTAAGGCAAGGGACAATGGTGTAAAGAAAGAAACAGGGAATCGAAAGAGAGGAGGGATGTGTGTCGGAGGCGGGAAAATAAGTAAAAGTGATGGAGGATGGGAAGATGGGGGTGTTCCCATGGGTGTTCCTTATGTAAACATGATGGACAATGGACGAGGGCGTGAGTGTGGCTATTGTTTTTATTTGTATGCTTATTCGACGAAACTACCAGTAACAACCCTACACAAAGCATACCGTTGGAGAAACCGCGAGTAAACGCATTAGGACATTGTTTTTTCATATTCTGCACTGTTATGTGTGTGTAAAGCCATGGGTATGATTAATGACTGGTCGAGTTTGGATGTCACTGTTCTAGTTAGGAGCAGAGTGATGGGGAAGGAGCATCAGTGGGTGCTAATGAGGGTTTCAGAGGGACTGCTGCAACACACACTGAAGGAGATGCGATGAACAAAGCATGTGCAATAGGTAAGTATGGACTCCTCAGCCCTTTCAAGTGTTATCTGGCCTTCCAGCTGCCATTGACTACAACCAATCTATACAGTCTTAAATAACTAAACAAAAGCAGTTAGGCTGGGCACAAATTCAAATAATTCAAGCCTAATTGGTAATATCCCCACCACTCTGGCACACAGTTCCATTTGTGGTGACAAGAGCACTTGTTTGAACCAGCCATGGCACTGCAGAGTAGAAAATTAACCAAATAAGTAGAGAAGAAGAAACTCTTAAATTCAAGTATTCAAGAAATGTACTACTGCTCAAAATTTTCCATTGCTCTAAGAATATTAAGTTGGGTGACTTATTTCACTAAATGACTCAATTTTACCCAAATTTATATTTAAAAGCATTTTTGCAATTCCAGATATTTGCTGTGGTGTAACAGGTATTCTGGGGAATCTTGGGAAACAAGAAGAGTGAGATGGTGTTTAGTGGTTAACACACTTGCACCAACCTACAACAGATATAGATGGGCATCACAAACACAGAACGAGATCTCCTAATCACTTTACCAGCTTAAAGGCCTCTACACGCCGGTTCTTCGTCTGGGTTGAAGAAATGATCCAATGGCACTCGCTGTTGAGCATCTCATTTGCATCTATTTGTTCTTCTTGCCAAAATTGGATCTGATATGGCAGTGTGAAACTCTTTTTCATTGGCACTACTAGTTCGATCAGATGTGTGATAGGCCCATGGTTCAATTGAAGCGGGTTCTCGTACGAAACTTCGGACTAGTGTGTAGAGGCTACTAGTGAGTTAGGGAATATCTTCATAAACACACTATAAAAGCGGAACTCTAAGCTGTGTGCGTTATTTATTCCGGTCTTAACATCTAATGGCTAAGTGATTAACTTCCTAGTGACAAGGAAAAAGGAATAAACTGTAACTTTAATAAAAATAAATAAAAGCATACATTTTATTAACTATCTAACCAGTTGTGTTATTGTGTGTTTTATAGCAAAAATAACATAAATCTAATCATTTTGTTATCTAATCCTACTGTATTTTAGGCAATCAACCAACATATGAAAGAGCTAAACTACCAATGTTCAAGATCAATAATGATTCGCACCCAAAGGTTTAAAAACTGAAGTATGGGTATACCAGATGACAAAGTTAATGTTGTGCACTGTAGATTTTGTTGATATTTTTGCTATAAAAACATGAAACTACTGTGAAATGTTTAGAGAAAAGAGGAAAAAAATATATTGAAGAGTTTGAGAGAGTGAGAACATTCAGGTGCCCCTTGGGGGCTCGAGGTGACTGAAAAGGCTTTTCTGTTTATCCTAATGCATCAATAAACTTCTTTCCTTTCTGTTCACTACAATCCTGTCTCTCGAGACTTTATTATTAAAAGGATGACGTAACATTTCTGTAACAGCCACTATTCAAAACCCTGTTAAATTTCATATATTGGTCACATATTCCTACTCTGTCTTTGCTTTTTCCTCAAATCGGGACAAGTGACAACTCTTATTTACAACAAAATACAATAAATCTATCTGATTAACCCAACATGAACTTTTCAGTCACGAGACTAGACTATCATGGCTAAGCGTGGTCAGTGTTTTCTCTTTATCCAAGTGTCATAACTTCAATAATTTTGTGTATGGGGAGGAAACCAAAAGCAAGTTTGGGACTTTCCATTAGTATAGATAACTTTTGCTGGCATTTTGAGGGACAATGGGTTTAATAAGTCTAGATTTCACACTCTATTACCATATGAAATAGAAGCATGTAAATATCATTCATTTATTTTTCTTATTCATTCCTTAGCATACAACCTTTCTTTTTTAAGGGGCTGGGGGTTAACCAGACTAATAATTGTGTGTGCCCTTATTGTATTTATTAATAATTAAAATTAGATGTTAAAAAAAAGTAATGCACTACGTAAGACAGTTGGTCACATTTCGTGAATCAAACACAAACCATTTCAAGCGTTCGTTACAATTGTTAACTGCTACATCACAACAAGGAACTGGAACAGTGCTCCTGAAATTAAGTAAAGAAAGAGACCTGGGTGCATTTATACCTCTGGGCATCATTACTCCATCACAGCGGTGAATCTCCCCAGAGCTGCATGGAGCAATAACACACCCTACCAAACCTCAAACACACACCTGCACCAAGCTTTGCATTGATAGAATGTTACCAAACAGAGGTTGAAATTTGCTTTTATGTGGGAAGAGGAAACAAAGAGTCAGGCAAGAACAAAAACTTCAGTTCGCAAGATACGTTGAGTGAGACTGAAAACCTGAAATGAGCATCCCCTGTTGCAATGGGGCATCCCTGTCTAAATTTCCCTACTAAGCAAGGCCCCGCCAACTGTAATGCTTCGCTGGTCTAAAAATATTCACTAGAGAAAAACCAGTCTGTTCAACCGTGAAATCGAGCTTGCACGTGCACTTCTGCTTACCCCCTGCCGACACAATGCACAGATGAACTACACTGGCCTGATTGGGTGAGATTCAGAATGACATCGGCTGCTGAAGTTTAGCTCAAACACCAAAACAGATGCTAAGCGTGATGGAGTTTACAAAAGGTGGCCTAGAATCATGCAACACATGCATTGCGATGTATTGTCACACATGTAGACCTCGTTTTTTTTTCCCACTGAGGAAGTGACATAAAGAGCAGGCTCCGACAGTTTTGTCTCAAGTTGAAACAAAGCGGCAGCTGGATTCAAGACCTTGGTCACTGCATATAATATGAATACATAATCGACAATGGAACAAGGGTTGTAAAATGACATATGGGTTTACATTAAACTGCAATATGCAAGCAAAATTTCCCTTTGTAAAGTCATATGGGGCTAAAAGCTGCGAAAAAGACCAACTATTCCATTTTTAAAATAATTGTTAGTTGCAGCCCTACGGCACATCACTATCTGTAGCTTATTATTAAAAGCAAACCGGGCTCTTAAGTAGTTTGGTTCCACTACCCTAAAAAATTCTTGTTTGTTATTTATTGTTGTATTTTTGTAAAGTCACAAAAAACAACTTTATATTGATTGTATGACTGGGTCTTTTGGGGGATAGATTTGTGGCATTTTGTGAAAAAATAAAAATGAAATCTAAATGTATGTATAGACTGGTTAGGTTCTATTACAGTTTGAAACGGAAGTTTTCATGCAAACACTTTTCCAACATAATTGTACATAAAAGTAACTGTGTGTGGCATAGGTTTCCTTTTTAGAAAACCGAAAAGCCGATTTCTGGATTAATCTGTATAATATTTGTTTAATACATTTACTACACCTCTATTCCTATAATCCAAACAATAGCAACAGGGATTGGCCATATTTATGAAAAATAACATGTAGACTTTCCCTTTCAATGTGGTTATGGATTCTTTGCAGACATCACAGGACAGCAAAGAGGGGAAAAAATGCATGTCCTTCAAAGAAAACAAAACATGACAACTGTAAATGACTCAGAGGCAAATGAAAACGTCTGGAAGCTAATATAAACAGCAACAAATGCAGTCTGCCATTTGAAAATGTATTCTCTGCACCATCCAATAAACCATCAGTGTTAAAAGTGACCTTTTCCGTCCATTTAAGTCCCTCACTGGCCACCCAATAAGATCACGGTCCTGCTCACAAAGAGAAAAACCTGCCTCGGACAGGACTCCCCCATTACCTGCCACCAACATAAAGAAACAAACCAACACAAAGGGTTTTCACGTGGCTTTCGCCTGGTCAGCTGCTTTTAGAAGGAGAACACTATCCAGAGAGAGAGAACAGGAAGACTATGAGCTTTCAGTGGCTCTCGTGCAATCGTACATCTTCAAAACTCAATTGATAATTAAGAATTCAATAATCAGCTGACCAGTGGCTCCACTATCTTATCTCCCAGTGTGTTCCACTCAACAGAGTTATTCCCTCCCCACCCAGGCCCAAGTGAAGGTAGGTGCCAAAAACTGTCCCCATCTGGACCCAGCCGATTTGACCAGAAGAAAAATGTGTAATGTCATCCACTTTCCTAGGCTACAGAAGCTGATTAAAAACTGAAAACACACAAAAAAACTTCGATTTTTCTACCATGATGAGAAAGAGAGAATATATATATTCTCCAAAAGATATATATTCTACAAAAGAAATGTAAAAAAAAAATCCTCGATTGTGTTTTTAAAGGCGTATCCATGACCATGAATACATACAACACTTCTTGTTTTAAAACGTGTTACAACAATAAAAAAATAAATATGCTAAATAACACAAAATCTTGTCTACTGAAGAGCAAATGTACAAGTATCTTAGCACTCACCCATCCTCCTTGGCTCTGGATCCAGGGCTGAATGTGGTTGTCCAAGTAGACGGTCATCCATTCTGCGATGCGTCCCACTAACGGGCTCATCTCTTTCTCCACGCACTCAACACACAAAGCTCCTCCGAAAGCAAACAGTCCTACAATGCGGCCCCAGTTGACACCGTCGCGGAACACCTCATCCATCACACTCTCGAAGCTCTGGTACGCCGTGGCAGGTGTGATGTGAAGCTGCGAAGAAAGATCGTTGAACGCCCTGGAGTAGCGCAGCTCAAACTCGTTGGCAGAATCCCGGAGCGCCTCCTTTACCGCGTCCAAACCCCCAGATCCATTGGTCTGGGTCTGAGGGGATGAAGCAGGGGATTGTGCTGGGGTCCCAGTGGAACTAGTGTTCATTCTGTTCATGGAGCCATTAATGAGGGTTGTCATTCCAGCCGCCCCCTCACCATCCTCTTCAGCACCTTCAATCCGATTTGTGTCTTCTGTAAGCCCAATGTGGCTGCAGGGATAGTTCCTCTGGGCGAGCTTGTATTTAATGTAAAATGCCACCAGTTCTCGGTTATAGTAAGACATAATTCAGACCGTTGCTCTCCAAATTCTGGAAATCCACTTGTTTGTTCTCAGAACACAGCGCACACCCTTGCGTCCTTTTCAGGCTTCTGCCGACGCTCGGGGATGGTGCA
Organism: Danionella cerebrum; assembly: GCA_007224835.1. Classification (NCBI taxonomy): domain Eukaryota; kingdom Metazoa; phylum Chordata; class Actinopteri; order Cypriniformes; family Danionidae; genus Danionella; species Danionella cerebrum. The sequence continues at coordinate 153,346 of SRMA01024030.1, forward strand.
ATGGCTCATACCCTGTGGTAAGACAACAGTGCAAAGAATTGATCTTTAAATACGCAATCATCTTCACAAACAGGGAGAGGAGGGGGTCGGGTGAAACTTTGGAAGAGGTTAAGGGGCAATGAAGATAACCAGCTATTTTCTCCCTTTAAAACTAGGTTATCTAATGGAAAGATGATCAAATGAACAGATGGTAGCGTCTCATCACCCGTCTCTAATAAAAAACTGGACAATTTACCCTCACTCCTTCTCCAAGACCAGAATAAATGTACACTGACCTTGACACGAGTGAATTTTAAACGGCAGGGGGCACAGACAGAAAATCGTGGCTAGAATTAGGATCCACTCATTTAAAGAAATCTATGAGCCAGTCAAGAGTTAGAGACAAAAGATGCCCAGTCTGGTTTAGTTTGGAGCAGATTTGTATTGTGCGAAACAACAAAATAAATAGTTAACGTGTAAAAATCTATAATAATTTATATTGTCATCTATAATTACTTCATTTTAAAACTTCTAAGTAATCAAAAATACCAAATACAAAGTAGTAAAAATGGAGCATGTGGCCTTAAATCGCTCTGAACTAATGACACTTTCCTTTCTGTCCCAAAATTATTTTTGCGATTGAATTTAATTGTAGTTAATAGCATCTATACACGTACAGTTCTGTTAACAATTTTAGTCAGAATGGAAAAATTGTGTGGTAATTAAACTATTTTTTTACCGACTAACAAAGACTGAAGCTCTTTTGAACGTCTTTACCAGACCAACAGCTCAACTCAACATCAGCTCAGTTTGCGGCATTCTACATATATAACACATTCTGTCCATTTCAGAACATGTACAACACAATTAACACAGAAGAACACTAATAAACAACACAAAATGTTGCGTTGGTACTGCTTTTTCATTGTTTGACCGCAGCTTTATTCTGTATGAATATTAAAATCTGAATTTTCATGATCTTGCTTCAAAGCTTGCCTTTCAAGTCATTGTCCATTTAAAAATGTCCTGAAAGCCCCTGTCGTTCTTTGGCGAGGACTTGTTGAGTTGTGGACTTGAAACACACAAACTCTAAATGTTTTAACTTTGGTGTGGAGAAAACTGATGGAAAATATGCAGGGGTGATTCATAAAACTATGAAAAGGGTGGATCCCTTAGAAGCGACTGACCCCACTTATTTGAACTCAGCTTCTCTCTCCCAATGATTTCAAAGATTAAAAAAATAAATCATAAAAATGTATAAAAAAATAAATTAATTAACGCAGAGTTGTACCGGTTGTACAAAATGTAATATCATACTTTTCCTCATAGTATATTCGACCTATTACAGTAGAAGCATGGTTGAGTTTACATTTTTGGTATACAGTGATAATAAAAAATGTCCAGCACAATAAGACAGAAAGAGAAAGAGGGAGGGGCTCATGAAACAAGCCAAACGTGATTTTGATAATTCTTTGAAAACGCGATTTAACGTCTTATTGAGACGATTCGGATAGTTCCTTCTTTCTGGCCCCACCACGAGCTCTGTGGGGTTCTCTCGTTCATTACACGAGGACTCACTCGTAGGAAGAGCGCGAGAGTTCTCGGGAAAACACTGGATCCGCTAGAAACACGTGCTGAAAACAACGAGGCTCTGAGTACAACACATGGCCTCTTCCAAAGCAACACTAACGGGCGCGGGAAAGTGTCCAAAACAGGACCTCTTCAGTAAAAAAATACATTAAACTAAATTAAAGAATGTGACGCTTATTTTATTTCTCTAAAAAACAGCACCATGGCATTTGAAGGACGAATAATGTTATGTATATTCAACGCTGTGGCAAGTAGCACCTATTGATGTCGCAGGATCGATCTGGGAGACTCGAATAAATAAATAAACAAATTACTGTGGAGTATTTACAAACACTGAATTCAAAATATGGTCGACCTCTAATGGTATTTATCCACATATGGCGATAATATAAAAACAACAATAATACACAACACTCAGGCGAAACGTAAGTCGATAATACTAATGAGAAATTTACCCACAAAACCACCAAACTTAACGTTTTGCACTTTATCTCAACTTATCGCGATTATTGACAGCGTTTCGACACGAAGAGCAAAAGAGCATCCAGCTTACCATAACAATCTGCTTATTCTCCCGTAATTAGTCGACCCCGCAAACACGTCCAAGAGTTGCGAGAACGTCTGTGATCGATTAAGAGACTAAATCAAACAGAATTCACGGCAGATCAAAAGTAATACTGTCTGGGAGGGAAATCGAGTGGGTGCTAGATATTTCTCTTTAAAGCAGACCTCCCTTCTGCGTAAGTATGGCAATCCGTTTTAACATTTCACACTATCAGTCTAGTCAATCCAATTTGGCTAGTTATAATTTTAATAGCAGCCCTCTACAATTGTATTATGAATAGTCTCATATATACATACGTACGTACATTTGGAGATATCTCTAATTCATTTATGCCAAGTGGAATTTAAAATTCTAGAAATCTGCAATTAGGTTTATGACAAGTAGCAACTTAATTTGAGCTACTTAACAGTTATTACTATAATCAAAACCCATTTAGAGATACCTCTAATTATATTGCAGATATCATTAAATGAGTTTTGATTATCTTCATTTAGCTGTGTGACAAGGAACAACTGAATTATAAATATCTTGAATTAAAATTCTAACTTATCAAAAGTAATTTAAAGATATTTGAAACTGTTATGAACCTCCCCGTTTTTATAACGCTAGCTATTACTAAATACATGTATCAGTGGTCAGAATACATTTGTTTCTTTCTTTAAATGAGTTCACGTAAAATATTTAAATGTGAAGACGACTTGCCATATTTGACGCTGACTCTGTCATTACGTAATAAGGCTCAAGTAAAGGCCCTAACGCGGAGGCCGAGCGGAAACAACCAGTCACTCGGCTGAGGAGGATCTAGAGCCAGCTGCAGTCCGTATCGCTTTCAGAAAGCTATCACAAGAACATCGGGAAAACGAATTTAAAGAACCCAAAACCACAAAATATATATAAAAAAACCCCGCAAAAGTACAGCAATACGTCGCTCAATATAGGGAGAAACATTGACCGAAACATCGGTCTTTTTAACGTCACCTCTTGATTAAGTCTAGTGCAAATGATTCACGCTTAAGTACAATTTAACACCCACTAATACTTTATTCAGCAACGAAAGCTTTACGAACCGAAGCTAATGCGCGGAAGAACAAATACTACGTGAGCAAATTATTTCCGCGATATTTAAGGTGAATGCATTTCCTGTAAAATCCAAGGCAGAGACGTCAAATTTCCTTCGTTCGCCTGGTTAGCCGTGTTAGCTAGCGTCGTGGAAGAAGGAACGGCTGCACGGGAAAACAATAAATACATTCGGGGTGGTTGTAAAAATAGTGCTTCGCACCGCAGAGCTTTAGTACTTACTCGGATATTTGAAAATGCAAAGCTCTGGTCTCCCGCATGATCGGCGTCGCCGGGTTTCTGCTCGACCGGAGCGCGGCTGGTGCGGAGCCGCTGTCGGGACTGTCAGGAGCGCGCTTCGGCTTGGATCGGCGCTAGTAACGTTAGCCTCCGCTCAGTTCCGCCCCTTTAACCGAAGGCTTGTTCATTCAGTAACTACAGCAGATGAAAGCCGCTCTTTACTCACCTCACTCCCCATTAATTCAAACGGAGAATCGTTTGAAGAGCTGAAAACACTTTTATAGATTTAGAGGTGCATTTTATGAGAAGCAAATTAAATAATCGACAAACTGATAAAAACTTCAGGTTTCTTTATCGAAGTACAGGTATTTTGTTCTGTACATTAACTAGCGTTTTGAACGTTGACATATTTCTAGCGTTTACCACAGCAAGATTAGCGGAATTACTATGGTAACCTTTGTTAACCCATAACGCTCGTGACGTCTTCAACTGTCACAGCGACACCACGTGGCCTATTTAAACAAGGACTCGCCGCCCTCGTAAGCACAATAAAGATAAACACAGTGTAAATCTCCGTTAGGCTTTGTTGAAATAGGTACATTAACATGAAGCTATAAGGAGCCTCAAAAGGGCCGTGAGGGCAAATAATAAAAACAAAAAAACTTGGGAATAGGAGAAAATATTTTTCAAAGCGTTAGCATTCCCCAGCACACCACAATACACGTTCACTCGCAAAACATTTCTCAGATTACCACTCTTGTGTTAACTCACAAAACACATGTGCATTTCCTCGCAAAAACAACTGCATCACCATAGTTCAGATTCCCACTTTATTGCAATAAAGAAACTGGAATAAAATTCACTGGTTCAGAATTCAAACTTTATTGATTACTTCACCAAATGTTTGTAGGATTACGACACAATATGTATAGAATTCAACATTTTCCATATATCTTACATGAAAACTTTACACATTGCATTTCAGGCCTTCGTATATCTATACTGTATATATTTATATCCCCCAGTCTGAAGGAAGAGGCAAAGTAGACATCCACAGATGCAAGGGAAGGAATGCTTTTCGGAAAAGGTTTAAATGCACTTTGAGAATGAAACATCCTTCACTGGTAATGGTCATACTGTATGCTGCTGGGCTTAGTCAAGATACACCCGGCTTTGCGAACTAAATTGATGGCATCCTTGAAGTAAACTTCTCATTTCAGTCAGACTCAATCAGGAGCAAACAGCACTTGCACGAATTAAAAACAACAAAAAAAATAACGTTAAATCAAATTTTAGTGCACTAAAATTAAATACACTTGATATGATCTGATGATAAATAGCAGAACTATGGAATGCAAACAGCCATGTGCCTGTTCTGGAAGGGGGAATCAGGTTTAAATGTGAACACACAAAACTCAGAATAGATCTGTCACCACAAACTAAAACATTTGAATGACAAAATAAACCTCTGTGGAGTTGCTGAGATTAACCTGATAGTTGTTAACTCATGATAAATCAGCAAATAAAAAGAACTATTCACTATAGTGACTCTCACACCCTTAAGAGCTTGATCTCTTTGAAAGGATGTTTGCGTTCTCTTCTTCAGACTGAAAACGAATAAACAAAAGCCAACGTAAGGTCAGTGGCCAGGTAACACGGCAGTGCTACTAATAAATTACATCTTCATCCATCCAGAAGAAACATAAAAAGCACACTTGACTCATGGCTCAAGCAACACAGATGGATGACACGGCAGAAGTGTCACAGTGCTGTTCACTCATAAGGGAGCGACTGACGCCTGATGAGTCAGGCCTGGGAGAACAAAGTGTCTGTGTTCCTATACAGTCCTTCAGAAGAAGCATACACAACCTCGCTTCCCTCCCAGTTTACGCTCTAGGTCCTCCTCTGCTTCATGATGATGAAGGATGGGTTTGGGCCAGCTCAGGAGCAGCGATGTGGAAGACTGAGCCGATGCGGAGGAAGAATCTCCGCAGAGCTGCTCGGAGCTCCGGGATGAGGTCGAACTGCATCATTTCACACAGATGCTGGTAGTAGCAGGATGCATGAGGCTTAAACTAAGGCAGAAAGCAAAGTGACCGCTGTATTAGAATCATTTTATTTGATACGTTGAATCGATTTTCATACTTTCTCAAGGTAAATAGTGTTAAAATGTGTGTGTTATTTTGGTAATAGTGCTTTTAGCATAGCTTAGCATAGATCATTGAATCCTATGAGACCAGTAGCATTTGGAAAGTACAAACAAACAACGTATTTAATCAGCTCACAAAACAAACGTTTTATTTGCTGCAGCTAGAACGTGTAACTCTGAAAAAAAGTAAGATAAATATGGAAGTAATTGAAAATGCAACTGGTCCAATTAGGTTAAATGGCCTATGCTAAGCTATGCTAAAAGTGTCTTCACAAGGACTGGAGCACAACTGATCATGAAACGTATCTCGAGGGAATTTATATTAGCCTTTGTAAAAAATTAAAAAAAAATTTACAGCCACTATATTTATATAGAGAAATCTTTTTTAGATTAAAAATGCAGATAAATGCTTAAAATCAGTTGTAATTATACATTAAGAAGTTACACATCAACAGTTTTATAACTTGTCACCATTATTACTATTATTATTTAAAATAAATTTAACTAACGAAAAAAAAAAAATTAAATAAAAGTCCAAGGTTTCTGCATGTACCATAATGTCAAATGTAAAACTTTTAAGACCTTTTTAAGCCCATCCCCAAAAAATGTAAGACCTATATCATGCGTTTGTTCAACCTAACAAACCGACATAAATTAAATATAAAATCTAGAAACGCACAAAGCTATATTGTGAATAAAACTAGCATTCTTTTGTGATTTATAATGACGTATTCAAACCAAAATATGACATGGAATCTAAAGCAAAATCATGGGTTTTTTTTCCAACTTTTTATTTTGTAAAGGGATTTGTCTCATTAACAAATTCATTGTGAAACGCTACTGTTATTTGGTCAACAATGACGAATATTTCACGTAAAACTAGTGAATTTTTTTTTAAAAGACCATAATTACACTTCAATTACATTTTTGGACTAATGTGTTTGTTACATGAAAACTGACATAAAACTATTGTTTTCATACTTTTAAAACGTTTGTAAATAACAAAAAAATAATACCATCTTTGTGCAATGCTAGGAAATCTGTCTCAAGTACACGCTGAAGTGTGTTGGAATATTAAGACCCATGAAAATGTGTTTAAGACCTGGAACACTAAATTGTATTACATTTAAACTTTTTAAGGCCAAAAATGTAAAAAAAAACCCGCAGAAACACTGAAGACTTTTTAGCCTAGTGTCGAGTCTGATGTTATCCGAGCAGAAAAATACACTTTTGTATAGACCTGGAAAACCCCTGTTCCCTGTACACCTACACAAAGGCTTCTGTTCATTTAAAGATGCTTCCTGGAATGAAAACTTGAACTCAGAAACCCAACGCTCTAGAGATATCCAAAGTAGGTCTCTTCCTCCAGGAAATAACACCGACGCCTCACTCATTTACATAGGCGTTTAACCTTTAGACTCTTTCATAACGCATCCGCATAATCCGAATATTAAGCTAATAAAAATGTACGAATTTATAAAAACAAATGGCTTTGGAATACTAGTGTATGTGGATGTTAGTACTTTGTCATCAGGCAGTCTGAGGGTGCGAGTGAGCAGCAGCAGCAGGAGGCTCGTCCACGCTTCCCGATGGCTCTCTGAGGTAAGACTGATGAAGTAAGCCAAGGCTTCACTGCAAACCCTGCATCATACACAGACACTTGTGATCCTAATAGTATCTCTAGTAAATGAAAACATCCAATAATCAACAATTTGAGCCCTGCTTTGAAACCTTCATGATGCAATATAAGAGTTTGGCTGTTCCACAAACCTCCTACATAGCCATTTCTGTTTCAGTTCATGACTGGATTTGAACCTATGTCTGACATTGATAATCATCGCACCTGTTTGGTATAATTAGTGGATCATACACTATATATACTGACTATAATCATTCAAAATCCCCCACTTTGTGTGTTTCCTGATGCTGGTTTGAAGGCAAAGTGTAGTAACATCAAACACTAATCTAGATTTTTCTTTAGGAATTTACAAAAACAAGGTCCAAAGCACTGTATAGTACTCTGATGTGAGCAAGCAGCACAACTGCTGATGCGTAAATGAGGGTGGATGAGGCACTCACTGCAGCAGGCGTGTCTGAATCTCCTGCCAGGAGTCTTGCAGCTGCGTGTCTGAGTACATGCGAAAGAGGATCCTCAGACTGCAGGCCAGACTGCTGGTCTCCTGCTTCAGAAGATTTGGCTTAGACTTCCCCTTAAAGCCTGCGCACAGGATGAAAAAAAAAAAGGTAAATTGTGACGATGATGTCAACTTTATTTCAGAGGAACGGACCAATGGAAGCACACCTGCTCTCCAGAGCGCTGTTCTTTGCTCGTTGTTGGAGTTGAAATCCTTGGCAAAGGTATGGGACTCTAGGAGGCAGTCGAGCAGTTTGAAGAGGTGTGCGGATGACAGGTGTTGGTACATGCCCTGATCTGGCTCCAGTGCTACCTCTTCTGCCTGCTCAAGCACATCTCGCTGTTGAGGAACGAACAAGTATGAAACTACGGAAACTACAAATGAACATCTCATAGACGAAACCACATTATTCATGTTATTTAAAAACATATTTAATGTGTAGGAACACATAGATTAGCAATTACTCATCACATAAATGTAATTATCATTACTAATCAAATGATATTATCTTTCTTTAAATGCTAATTAAGACTGAACAGGTCATTATTTAATTTCTTTCAGTAATTTCAATTGGTGTCAACATACTATTCGTCATTAACTTGTTGACAATATAAAGCAAAACAGTAATATAGTACAATATAGTTGACTTTTCAGGTATTAAAGGGGTCATTAACTATAAAAAAATGTTGAAAGGCAGGATTTAAGTTTCAGAAGTGAAATGTTTTATTTGTGCGCCACCTCCAAAAAAAAAAAAAAAACACAGTGAGTGTGAAAAGTTTTTGATGACCAGGTTCCATGAAGATATCCAAGTTTTCCAATTTGATTACCCTGTTTAGGTGATGCTCCTACACTGGTATCTGCTTCTAAAGACGGTTATAAGGATGTTTAGTAGATTATTTTACTGACGTTCAGTTTGACATCTGCTCTGTTGTTCATGGACAAGAACGAAATGGTTCCGCTGTGTGTAAATCACATGCTTTATAACCTTATCTGTCTCTTAAGGTTTGCTTTATTTAACTTACTCTCAAGAAATCATGCAAATCTTGACCAATCAAAGAGCAGAGTTTGAAATCTCTTCCAAAGATCAGGTCTCTCAAAATGAACTTGTAGTAAAATTAAGCAGGAAATAACTTTTAACTAATTATTTTTTTAATAATTGGACCTCTATGAATGTTTCGAATTTAAAAATGTATTCATGTGAAAAGTGTGAATAACATTGACAAAATTAATAAACATAATTCAATAACAATTGACATTTGGAGAAAGCCTAGAATTTGAGGATAGCCCAACACTGAAGATCAGTGAAAATGGCCAAATTTAGATTGAGGTCCTAAAGGGGTTAACCCGAATAATTTGCAAGTGCAATAAGATGTTTACATGCTTTGCAAGACGGGACCTTTTATAATTTATTTTGTAATCCTGAAAACTGGTTTATCAAACCTGAGCGGCAGCCATGTTCTCTGCATCTTCTCTCTTGCTTGTAGCTGGGTAGAATACAATGTTGTCTATGGTCTGAATCAGCTCCAGCTGAACAACACACTTTATAAGAAGTCCAGCAAACAGTCGGTGGTCTGAGACTCCTAAACATACAATTAAAGACATGCTAGAAGTCACATATGAGGCTGAGATTGTATATTTAACGTGCCCATAACATCATTTTTTTAAAAACTACCTTTCACGTTTGGACTACCAATCATTGCAGGTTGCGTCACAAAAAGGAGGAGTTTCATATGAAAGAGTAATTATGGCCTCATTTAAAAATCTGGTAACAATAAACATGCATTAAAAGATAATGTTTTTATTTACCTTAGTTGCTTAAACCTGCTGGACTCTTTGAAAACCAAATAATTATCTTTTCAAAAATGATGATTAGGATCTTTAAAATGAAGACAGTGGAACTCTATCTAACCAAGCAGAATCTTACTTTTTCCAAGCAACCATGTACTAATTATATCTCAAGGTTTTTTTTTTGTATAAATAAGCAAAAGCAAACTTGTTTTTAAATTCCACTTGACAACTTTAAAAAGGAAGTTCAGCTAAAAGCTACAAGTTTTAGTGGAAACCAAAAGTGATCATTTCCTTCTACTTCAAAAACTTGAGATGAGAAGTGTGGCATGGGACTGAATTTCGATATTAGAAATTGAATTATGCTGTCAATAGGTGACGTCAAAGGTTATTTTTCCAACATCAAAATCTTTGAAAAAGTTTTAATTTGATTAATATATCAAAAATTTATTGAAAATTTCCTTTCACTTAAAATATCTCCAAAAAATATTCAAAAAAATATTTGATGATTTTTGTCAAAACCATTATCTTTATAAATAAAAAGTTTTTATTAATACAGTAAAGCATCTACTATCAGGGTGTAACGGTATTCTGTAGGACGACATTTCACAGAGCGAAAATGCCACGATACGACGATGCGCTCAAGATGATCTGCCAGAAGTTATGTTCACATTTTCCAAAGTTGCAAGAATCTCTAGAAATTAGAGTTAAAACAGAAGTAAATATTAATAATATGTGTTAGACTTTAACCGACATCCATATAAAGGACGTTCTAACTCAGCAATTCTTACTAATCTCACAAGAATCATCATGAAGAAAGACATCGATACATACTGGAGTGGGACTTTCCTTTCCAGGTTTCATCACTCGTGGTGGACATTTGACTCTGGCCTCTTTCTGACAATGTCCTCTCAAAGCTACTCTGTGACTGGGAATCCACCTCAACGTCCTAAAATGCATGAGCACACAAAAACATTTACCATTTAAACGCAAATTCCACTAAAAGTAGTTAAACAGTTGAGTGGGCATGTCAGTAGACAGAAAGCAAGGCTAAGACCTTCTTAACATCATGCAGATTGAAATTTAAGTCTAATTGAAATGGGATAAAGTGGGTAAATGACCTTAATACAGGTGTTAGCACTGGAAATTAACAATATTGATAATAAAAAGACATTCATCATTGTGAGGTCTATTTTATCCATTAATTATTTACCATAGGAAAAATATTTTAAAGAAAAGGAGCAAACAAGAAAGTGTTTTTTTTCTTTTAGTCCATAAGCCTAGCCTTTACTTTCACATGACACAGAATCAAAGCAACGAATGTCAACGAAATGGTTTCTCCAAGAGGTGCCACACCTACTGTCGGGCAGGTTTTTAACCACCTTTTAAGGTCTCGGTTCCACATCATGGAATTTTAAATACTTGAAAAAGAACCAGGAGGAAGCACCCTGGATGTGATATTTTAGAACTGCATGATCCCTGATTATTTTAGCGAGCAATTGGAATATTTATTTATGCCATTGCGCTCTCACCATGTGCTTCCCTTCCACCAGATCCTCTTCCTGTCCAGCTGGTCGCCAAGTCAGCAAGCTGTTAAGAACATAGAGTATCTCATGAGCTGATGGTGAGAGAAAAATTTCAGTATCATATGAAGTCAACTCTCATCAAGAAAAATACCAGCAGTTCTGACAGTACCCCCCCTCTAACTATATAGAACAAAAACATACTTTTGAGTGCTCAAAATTCCTTAAATGTCACTTAAAATGTATTTATTTAAATAATTTTCAAACATTTTGTTATCTTTTAAAAGCGTATTAAATAATAATTATCAGAACAAAAAGTATTTTATTGCGTAAATGGACTTATTGCTGAGTTTGTCATCGAGAGAAACTTGAGTAAACATGATGAACAAGTGTCACTGAGACAGATGGCTGAGAACAAGAGTGTCGTACGCATGAGGGCTGGTAGTTTGGAAGATGTCCAGCATACAGGCGCAGGTCACGTCCCACACCTCCGGCCTGAATTTCTCCCCGTTCAGGATCACAAGGTTCTCCAGGCAGTTCGTGCCTGACCGTGCCAGCTGCTCATTATCTGAACAGAAACAGACACCAGAATCACCACACCCTGCTGATTTAAATCACGCCACACTCAAAGACCAGAATGCTAATGCAACGGTGACATCTGCAAGAGTTTCTTTCTAAACATCCGTCTGGAATGAAGCAGCGCAAGAATCAGAGCAGTTCTTCAAATTCCTAAACTCATGATCATCGCTACATTTCACACGGGTTCCCACCTTGTTTTACACACCACTGCAGCTGTGCAAAAATGTCCACCAGCAGAACTTCACTGAGAGGCTCGTAGAACTGCGTGAACACGTCACAGATGGCATAGAGCGCATGGTTGCAAGTCGTCGTCATCCACTCGGTTTTCTGTCAAGCACAAAGATTGAGGAATGGTGTAAAGAGCTTGTATGTCAACACGGAGGCCACATATTTCATAGTAAGTGTAAAATTACAAAGAACCCCGGTTGCAATTACTTAGAAAACTAGTTTTTATCAGTTTAATGGAAAATAACTTAGATTAGAAATACACTGTTCTTGTCTCTATGGGAACCAACAAATCAAACTATAGCAAACTATGTAGAATAAAAAATAAATAAATATTTTTAGCATGGTAACATGACAAATAACACGAAACATGAAAACAACCAAGACATTACACACTGGTCTTGCAAAATACCATTTCAATTTTTTAAGGTTTTTGTGGGCCGACTAGTAACCCATGTCGATGAGTGCTTTAAAATGCTCGAATTTTTAATGCTTTCAAGGTTTGAGAAGTTCTTGATGTTCCGAATGCCTGAAGGAGAAATCTGAGAACAAAATTAAATGAGTTACAAAGTTACACAGCTTTGTTGTCTTCTAAATGTGCCATTTAAAAGTATCCAAGAGTCAGTGACATCATACAAAGTTGCCAATACGAGCGATGTAAACCAAGCCCCCATGTCACTGTGATTTCCCATTGCGGAAAAAGTGGTCTGCCAAGTTGGTAAACAGGGTGGTCGCTATGGAGGGGTCAGTCACATAATTTACTCAGTTGCTCATAATTTAGGTCAGTCACTGTAAATTACATTTACATTTATGTATTTAGCAGACGCTTTTATCCAAAGCGACTTACATTGGGAGTAAACATCAAGCAGTTTGGAACAAAGTGGATGGATCAGAAGACATACACATAGAACATTTTCAAGCTAGTACAGAAAATGAATTCAAATCAGTGCTTCATAGGGTTTTTTTTTAATTAAGTTAAGTTAGTAAGTGCTCTCTTAAGTTTTTAGTTGCTTTTTGAAGGTATAAAGAGATTCAGTTTTGGAATTCCACCAGCCAGGAACTGTGAAGGAGAAGGTCCTGGTGAGAGTTTTTTTGCCGCTCTGAGATGGGATCCACCAGACGCTGTTCATGTTCTGAACGGAGGCGTCTGGAGGGGACGTAGAGCTGGAGGAGTTTGTGAAGGTATGAAGGAGCGGAGCCTGTGACTGTCCTGTATGTCAATGTCAGTGATTTGAACTTGATTCGAGCCTCAAAGTTACATAAACCATCCCCCATGTCTTGTTAGAGTGCACTCTGGGATGTCACTATAACTAACCTAAACAAACCCCAATTTCTCTGCGATGTTTCATCTAGTAGATAATTTTCTTCAATGGTGTTTATGCAGTGCTAATTACTTAACCCCTCCTGGGGTTCAAATATATATTTTATGGAGTAATCTTGCACTGATAACTAAGTTAAGTTTAAATGAAGTTCTCAGTTTGAGTTACAGTTTTACAAAACTAGACCCGATGTTAATTTCCCACCTTTTTCAGTGATTTCCCACAATCAAATCAGTTTGGATGTTTAGGAGGTTATGAGTTTAGAATTACCAAAAGATACACATTTCATACGTGAATAAACAGAGCGCTGCAATAAAGATGCTAAACGTAAACAGTGTTGTATGGAGATTGTGTCCTTTTATCCAATCATTTGGTCTGAAATTCTACCAAAGCTCCTAATTAATAGACTAATTACTTTTTATATCTTGTAAAGGTTTTAAAACTTTTAATAATGATGTTGGCCCAAATGTAGGGATGCTCACTTCAGTCTGTTGCTCAGGAAGCTTCATGTTGTCAAATATTCTGAAGATGATGCGGAAGAGGTCATGCCACCAGTGCTTCTCAAAAGTGTGTCCATAACTCTTCATGATCTCAAACATGACCGTCAGACCCCTGAAACACACAAACCCACACTCTGAACAAGTTCCAAACAACCATTCAGTACAGAACAGGAGCAAAGATGATGAAGAATCACCGTGTTCTGACGTCCAGCTTGCAGCGATTGATGATGCAGGACAGTTCAAACAGGATGGGGAACCAGCCTCGCACCCATACCCGGTCGCCAGGGGCCACATTCATGTCATCACTTGTGTATTCCCTTAAGGCCTGACAGAAAGAAACATGAGAGGATGATTTTCTTTTAGACACAGCCGGTAGCTGTTACACAGAGCTAGACTCACCTGTGGCCTGTCCGAAACATATTTAGCGCAGTGCCGGATCAACCGAATGGCTTCCATACTGGTGTCAGGAAATGCAGCGTTACACACAAACTCTGACAAACACTTCACTGCGTCCTGGAAGGAGTCAATGGCGGCTGCAAAATGCTGCTGAAATGTATTCACTGTGAGGAAACAAACAAATGTGAATGATGCAGACATGGGGATGAGGTGGGTGTTGATATTTTGTGTATATTTACCAACAATGTGCCCAGTGGTCTGAAAGGCAAGGTCTACAATGTTCTCATCATGATCTGATGCTGCTTGATGGAAGACAGAGAAGATGTTCTTCCAGCCAGAGCGAATATTAGCAGCCTGGGAATTCACCATTTGAGCCACACATCGAATTACCATGTCCCGTATAGTGGGCGACCTTGAAACAGATCATTGTAATGAGCACTTTAGCCTCAATGTGAAAAAATAGAGTAACGGCCAAAATAAACTCCACTTTGGCCTTGTTTTTGCCATTTTTATTTAAATTAGTCAAATGGAATGGCGTTCTCTACAAGAAGTTGAAAAATGAACACTGGAGCAAACAAGATTTTTTCAGTCATTCTTACTCTTTCAGAACCTTACTTTTAGGGGGCCCTTACTTCGTTTAATTTGGTCTGGACCTGGAGGAACAGCTTATACATTGTTGCAATCATCTTTTGTTTTATTCCTCATTTACACCACACTGAACACTGCTCCGCACTAGTTGAAAATACAGCCTGGTCATCATTGGTCATGTGTAAACATTGTAAATTATTTTCAGATTACAAACAACTCCAAGTTTAGCCGTGAGCTGCCATGATGAATGCCACTTTGTCAACAGACACACCCCGTAATGGTATGAGTACGGTGGCTGTATTTGTTTAAAAAGCATGTTTACAGCTTTAGAGTTTGGATTTGTACCAAGACGACCTTTTAAGCCACTTTTGGTTCGATTTTAGTTCGGTTGTTGCTTTCTCTTAGACCCAAATTAAAAGGGAAAACAAACTCTAGTTGGAAAGAATCAAACTAAACAAGTCAGGTGTGAAGACGCATTTTTATCACCTCAATTTATCTCATTTCCAACTCACCTGTTCTTCTTCACAATGTGTTCAAAAGGCCTCAAAAAGTCCTTCTGGAAGCGGAAATTAGCCAGTTCTCCTTTCTCTAAGAATTTCATAGAAAGTTGCCTCAAGGAGTCCACAGCAAAGATGGCCACATCCTCATTCGGATTGCAACCAACCTGCCAAAACCACAAAGGAAACCAAAATCCGACTCATGAAACCAAAATAATTGTCATGGTCTGGTTTTGACAGTTGACATAAAACTTAAATACAACACAGGAATATGAAAAATGTGTTTAGATACAGCTGTGCTCATAAGTCTATATGCAAAATGTTTGATTTTGTGGCCATTTTTCAGAAAAGCATTTTTCCCATTAATGGTTAGAGGTTGGGTAAAGACATTTATTTTCATACAAATAAATAAATATAAATAAATAAATATAAATAACTTTAAATAATAATAACAACAGAAACTTTACAAATGACCCCGATCTTGATTTTGGCTGACCTTTAATGACTGACAAAAAAGGTTTGAGTGGCTGGTAAAGGTAACCATCCAGGGTTCGTAAACTTACGAGCACACAATAATTACAGAGTTGATAAAGATTTTAAAACACTGTTTGGATTAATATCAAATAAAGACTAAACGTTAATTTTTCATTTCAGATGTTTGTTTGCGACAGGGGTTTACCCACTCCATCATGTGCAAGTCTTGAGTGACCAATTCCAAGTCTAGTAAAAGCAACAAAAAGCCCGATCTTGTGCGAACTACGGACCTTGTTGAAATGATCTCCGATGACCTGCCAGATGCGCGACCACTGCAGGCGGATGCGGTTCATGTTGTAGTACGAGATCTCCACGATTTTCTGCAGACTGAACATACGAGGCTGATGAGCAGAGGCCAGCTCGTCCATGGAGACCGCACACAGCCATCGAACGAAGTCCACTGGAGACCAAAACACAGAGCTTGATTAATAATGATTAACAGTCAATTATTAGAGACCTCAGGGTACACCAGCTTCAATCACGCATTACACAAGTCAAAGGGTCACACCTGAAGAGGACAGGAGTGAACATATTGCATGGATAAATAAATCATTACTCCTGGAAGCAGGTACATTATATAGTAGGGCTGGGTAGAAAATATAGATTCTTGGAAATCCCTGAATCAATTCTTAATGTGTGTGCTTCACGTAAGAGGACATTAATATTCACATCTCGTTAAAATAAAGTTGTTTAAAATATACAACTGTGTGCACCCTATTTTTTAATAGAGATGTGTATTTCAGTGATAAACGTAAATAAGAGTTTCAGTTTCCAGCATTTTCATCAAATATGGAACATTTTAAATGAAATATTGATAGCCAACCGATATCGAATTGAAATTTAATTTAATTGACACCGTAAAAATAAAAATTTAATCACCAAATTGGTTACAATGCCCAGCCGATTATATAGTCTACATATAGCCTCAATATATATTATAATATAGATATCATTTAAACAGCAAAAAGCTCCCAAAAGACACAAATCATCTTCTACAGTTCCTGGTTTCAGTCAATATTGTGTACTTTCATGAGAAGATGGCGTAAATTACATCACTTTACCTCTATAGCTAAACAATGAATCATGTGCCTTCGGAAGAAAAACTATTTTCTATTGTTAGAACCAATAAAGAGATCACAGTTTATCTCAGTTTCTAAATGCAGGCAAAATTCTGCAACCACGGACTCGATGAAACACTTTGGTTTCCTCTTAAATTGGGGAAATTCACATCAGACATTACATCAAGGCTGATCTTATTACATGTCTTGATGTGGATGGTAAAACATGTGACTTTTATAAAAGCAAAGAACCTGTCCACAGAAGCAACCAATGAAATCCGAAGGTTCTCACCATTGGCAAGACCAAAGACAGAACCCAGGAGGTCAAAGTTGTATATCTAAACGATGCAGCAATGGGCTACAAGAACATTGCCTATTGCTTTATGAGATGCGGACTACAGGAGAAAATATTACACATCAATGCTAACACAAAATGTCAATCTATGTCAGTCTGGGGCTCCAATCAAATACAATCAATGGTCAAGTGAATGAAACAGAACTTTGACGTATATGAGAAATGTAAAAAATGATGATTGATGTATTAAAAGTATTAATATGCCGTATTAATGTGGGTTCAAAGATGAGCTTTAAGTATGTTTGTGCCTTGAACCAAGTACTGGGTGTTACAGGGAGCCCCAAAAAGCAAAATACTGGGAATTTTCTTTGTTCTGGAAGTCTGTGATTGGTCAAAACTAGAACAGATTTTCAATGTTTCCATAGCACCTAAAAAATAAATTGGGGGTTTTTGAGATTTTAGTGAGAGTGAAATAAAGGAGAACAGTTAAGATAAAACACAGGGTTCTGAAATATTTCAGTCAAAAATTGTTTTGGAAGAAATTTATGGAAGCTTCGTTCAATTTAGATGATCAAAGATTTAAATTCCACAACAGAACCAGTCTAGAACCCTACATCGCAAGCTACAGAGATAATGGTAAACAAGAAAACTATTTGCAACAGACTACATCAAGACGGTCCCCTGCTCAATAAAGCACATTTCAGCCCTGTCCAACTGAGTGAGTTCAAAATCTAGATAATTAAAAACAACATGTTTAGACAACCCTAAAATACCTGTAGCCAAAAATTGGGTGGAAAGATCATGCTTTGGGGATGTTTCTCGGCAAAGGCACCAATACAGCTTGCATTCCAATTACAAGGACCCAAAACACAGCTAAACCATAAAATGGCACTCTGAGCAATAGCGGCCAGAGAAAAAGCATGATAAATCGCTCAGTTTAAATTATCCTACCCATTAGTTTAAAGATCAATGATTTTTTTCATCCGCACGCCTCATTGTTATTAATTAATTTGATGCTAAGTTAACCATTGGGTAACAGTTGTGTTAGTGCCTTGATTGAAGCCGTGTACTGTACGAACTGTAATGTTGAGATGTGGCTAGAGCATGGGAGGCCTGTTTCTACCACGAGGAACTATAGCCTAAGTAAAGCTGTATTTTTGTGATCTCAGACTCGACCTTAATCTTAAACGTGTATATTTTTGAAAATGTCCCTAAATATCACATTCCCATGAACAATTAGATTCCTACCAATCGCATTTCCATCAAGCCTGGTGGACCCAGTGAAAATTCTGAAACAAACAAACAGAGAAGGTCAGACAGGAGAGTGTAATCCAATTTTGTCCCGTGATCTCACCATACCTGTCCACAGCGACTACCACACTCTGAGAGCTGGTCTCTCCCACTGACTCCTGGATGTGTGCCATCTGACGTCTGTCTGGACCTCCGACCAAAGTACCTGCAGGACACCAGCCATATTATCTTTCACCGCAAGAGACTACAGCATCCAGACATTTAAACAAACAATAACAGTATGAATTCCCCAGCCCCGTCCATAAGCCCTTGAATGCAGACCTAAACCCATAGCAATGAAGTCCTCTCCCCCTGATGGGAAACCCTTTAAGCTGCCACCTTGGTCACGGACCACACTGGAGATATATCGTGCCTTCACTCCAGTTCCGATTAATTGAGCCAACTCCAGCTGACTGATACACCGCAGAATCTGGGTAGAACAAAAAGAGCAGGCAAATACAAAGTGTGTATTCATAAGTTTTAAAATGTTTGGTTTAACGATTATTAGCTGATCAAAAAGAAATATCAGAAATCCGACATAACCATCAATCTCCAATATTAACCCTACAGTGACATTGACCAATCAGAAGTGACAAATGATTTATTTTGGAAAAAAATGTTTTGTAGTTTAAGGACCAATTGTAGAACTTGTAGAAAAAGGTTTTGAAATAGAAACAAATTCAAATTCTGAAGCACACCTCATGCCAGGAGTTTCCCAGGTAGTTTCCGTCAGTATGAGCGACCATTATGAGAGTTTTTATGGTGTCGATGTTCTTCTGCTTCATCTCGGTGATGCTGGAGCTAGCAGTGAGCAGTGTGAAACGGGCCAAAGCCTGGATATAGGCATCTCTTTCCAACTGAAGGGAAAGAAAACTGAAAATTAAAACAAGAGCAAAAGGAACTCGCTTCGAATATGACTCTCTGCCAACACGGACCTGCATGCTAAAAATGCAAGCGATCCTAATGGCACACCGGATTCCCTCCAGACACAGGGATGCCACATCCTGATCATCACAGTCCTGAAGTCCCACGCTGAAAGCAGCCAACAGGGGAGTCCAGGCCAGCTGTTACACAAGGGCATACAAGATCAAACTACAAAATTCCATGTCAAAATATTACTTCGATTTCTAGAAGTATGTGTCAAAGCACATAGAACCGAGTCCTAGGGGAAAAGGGAGTTATTACCTTGAACATGGGCCGGACATGTTCCAGGTGAGTGGCACTGAAGAAGGGAGCCTGAGCATGACTCACAGCTTCCATCAGAGCCTTAGCAGTTTTGGCCATCTGCTCCATCTCCATGTTGTACAGCAGCCGCCTCTGCTTCTCATTTGCTACATCTAATAAGTAGACCAAGGGTTTTAAATACTATTTCTTTCAATCTGAACAAAAGATACTGTTCCTTTAGATAAAAACAAAATAAAATTACACCGTTCATAATCAGAATTTACACCAAGAATCATAATTGTTTTGAAGAGATAGGGATTTTGCCCCTTTCATTGAACAATCCATTAGGGTACGTAACTTGAGCTTTGGACAAGTTTTGCTCTCGAGGATCAATAATCTTTCAAGATGACAGCTGATTATTATAAACTGTTGTAAAATACAAACGCATAATGCAGAGTTGAAGCATTCTTGATACTTGCAGTAGTTACTTTCGATTATAGCATTGATAAATGCACAGATAAGCTTCATAGTGCAGGTCTAGCATTGAACAATTCTCTATTTGCTTGTCTATGTAACATGTAAGTGAACACAAGGAAAGAATACATAATGCACAGAAAGTCTATTCCTCCTTGTCCATAATTACCAGAAAGGTTAACATTGAGTTTGTAAAATAATTCACATTCAATGAAGATAGAAACTGTTTGTGTTCTCCCGGCATCACAAATCCCTAAATAGAAAACTTTCATCATATAAGGATTAGCGTGTAGGTGGTACAGATGTACTTGGCACTGAGTATCTCATGATATTCCTTGGAACTATCTTTTAGAGGCAGTGTTTTCTAAAGGCCTCTACACCTTTGTCTTTTTTCTCGTCTTCTTTGCCAAGTCGACATGAAAATGTGGGATGAGTGCCACCAAGCGCTTCTTTTATGTCCTACTCGTCATTAAAGGACCCAGCTTTCATTGGTCATTGGTCAAAATCAACCCGAAATGGCAGAGCCAAATTCTTTTGTAGGCACTACTTTTTGGTCAGATGTGAGAGATCCTGTTGGCGCCCATGGTCGTCAATGGAGACGCTTTCTCGCTTAAATTTCAGATAAACAAATTCTGTGTGTAGAGGTCTTAAAGGTTTGTGACTGAGAAAGTGGGATTAGACATCGTCTGGGAATTGCATGGGGCAAATATTAGGTCCCTATGTCACAACTATAGCTCAAATAGCCCATTTATAACCAAGTTTGTCTATAGTTCAATCACTTTTCGGAAATAAACCCTTTTTTAGGATCAGTTTGTGGTGATTTTGATAAGAGCTCCATTGGTTTGAATTCATTAATAGACTCTTACTCTGCTTGCTGGATTTGGGGGTGATTGAGTATTCCTTGCTCTCCTTCATAGCGATCTTCTTGCCTGCTATTTCATCATAGATGGAGGACAGATACTCCTCAGGCAGGTCCTTACTGTCATTAATGCCTCGGTTCATCTTGATGTACTGCTCCTTTGTCATCTTGTTCTTCACCTGAAACAGAAGAAAGAAAACTTCCTTTTTTGGCAAATAAAGGTACGCATGCCGAACATATTCCAAGTATGGAATTTAAAACTTGGCGAGGTGTTAAATTGCTTTGGTGATGCTCTGGGCAATCCCAAAGTGCCACAGCATATGGAAATTAAATAAACACTGTATTAATGAAAATTAAGAGTTTTACCTGAGGGCTGTGTAGGTCAGTAGTCAACATTATGATGGAGTATGCCAGAACATAAGCAGTGTCCGCACTAGCAAACAGTGTCTGCCTACAGATAAGAAAACATTTCAAACACAAACATCCTACTGACCAAAGGCACTGAAACATTGATTAAGTCTTCCACCACCTACTGATGGTCTTCATGCATAAAGCTTACTTAGAACCTTCTGAAACTATTTCTTATCTAGCAAAACTCACCCCTGATTACACTCCAGGTAGCGGGCAGCAAACTTTTCCATGAGTCTATCAATTTTCTGGGCCTCTCCCGGAAGCCTGAAGCCTTCCAGGAAAGCACGGAGTGCTGACACAAAGTCTTTCCCACAGAAGTCTAGCTGGTCCACATAGCAGTACATCACCTCCTTATTAAACTTCACATTCTCTCCAAGGAACTCGCCAACCTGGGTCTGAATGCAAAATACAATATACAACACAAGTGATGGGTCTGAAAACAGAATTCTTCCATTGTGCTGTTTTTTTCTGCTGTGTACAAGAAAGCACTAAGAAAAATTTTTAAAATAAAGAAAGTTCACCATTGTTTGGTAATGATGTAAGTCTTTTCTGGTGTAATAAACCCTCAAAAGAACTATATTTAAACCTGCAACTAAAATAATCAGACCTTCACTTAATTGATTCTGTCTATATTTCTGTGATTTAAGTGGTTGTTTTGAGTATTTCCATTTATTTGTTAAATCCACATCGGAAGGTCGTTCCAATAGGGCCAAGTTCAAGTTCCAGTCTTGAAATGTGGCAGAGTGAAGACATCGTCAGAAGTGTCAAATAAATCTAAGGTGGAAGTTCCTATGAAGTTAGTCATAGTTTTCTAGTATACACAGAAACTAAATGTGGGTGGAGCCATTTATCTGTTACCATTATGTCGTACCCATGAAGTGATTTCCTGAGGTGACGAAACACTCGATACTTAACAATGCATTGCAACAAGTTTAGATAAATATAAAATCACCAGCTGTGTTCTATCCCTTAAATGGTCAAATAACTGCTGTTAAGAAAACATCTAGCGACTGTATTGTGAATAATAACATGCTCCAAGTGAAAAATAACCCAACATTAAAGAAAGTTTCATGCGAATTCATCTGTGCATCACAATATGATGCAAATAAAGATCAAGATGTTTAATCAGCACAGATTTAACAAACAACAAAAATGCTTTATAATGTCTAATCTGTCTAAAAATGTATAAAGCTTTGAGATGGCAAAGTTACAAAGGCTAGGGTCTATATTGGCTTGTATTAAGAGTATGTAATATCATCCACCCACAAGAGTGATGGAGCGAGTTAAGGCCGATGCAACTTTTTGGTCCGAAGTATCGTGCGAGAACACACTTCAAACGAAAACCATTTGGGACAATGTGACTGAGCTAACGAGTGGTTCCAATGATAAGGAGTTTCGTACAGATTGCTTTTTCGCAAGAACGACCAATGGAGAGCCTCTTTTGTACTGCAAACATCGCCATCTTCAGGCAGACAGCAGCACTGCATCAATATTTCCTTGATGCAGAGGTATCAATATGTGGATAGGTATGTGAGGCCTTTAGTTTTGTAATATTCCTCTTGTTTCCCAATAATGAAAAATTGTCTAGTAATAAATCTTAAATAAAACAGAGACATTGCAGAAAAGTTTCAGAAGTGACTAAAAGCACCATCACTTCAAGAAGCAAATACACTTCAACTCTAAAACTCCACAAAACTGTTGTTGGAGCCCATGAATACATGTACACATACAGCAAACACATGTGTAAATTACAGAGTTTGCTGCATTTATCAGACAATAATCATTATGAGGTTTCATTAAAAACCATGGGACTTTTACCGTATCCAATCGCTCCTCCTGCTGCAGAAACTGTGCAATGTCCTCCGGTGAGGTTCCCAGCATGCCTTGCTCCTGCAGGTATTGCAGTCCCCTTTTTGGTTTCTTGTTGAATCTAAAAAAATAAAAATAAAAAATAATAAAAAAACATAAAAAATTTTTTTAAAAAAGACAACCAGTCTAAGAAAAAGATTATGAAATTCATTAAAAACAAAAAGAAGCTTACAATTCAATGCCATGCTCGATGATTTCCTTCTGCTGCTTGATGACTTCATATTGCTCGGGGTGATCTGGCTGAATCCCAGAAGACACAGTGGATTCTAGAGAGCTCACGCTGTCTCTGCGTGAGGAGAGGTGCTCTGGGAGTTTTACATCACTACTGTCGCCCTCTGCTGGACGCTCCTGACCTGCGCAGCAACACAACACGAGGCTGTTAGACCTTGATGAAGCCGAGGATAACAACAGGCAGAGGTGTTGACTTACCAAGGTTAGCCTGAAGGTTGGGGTTGACGTACATGTCTCTGCTCCATTCCACCATGCACTTCAAAATGGACACCAGACACTCCAGCCCTTTCTTTCTCAAACTCAGTTCCTGAATTAAAACCAATAACAAGTCTGAATTCATAACCAGACCACTGAAATGATTTTAAATAGAATGATGGTTACCTGTAATGGAGTCATGCCAAGTTCTTGCCCACTCCTGCCCTGGGCAATTTTCGACAGGTCATTTACTAACCGTTCAAAGATGTTTGCAGCATTCAGATCACAGTCATAGTTCACATAAATGTCCACCACACACTGTGCATCTGTGAAAAGAACACAGCAGATATACGAGACAATAACATGCAGAATAATCTACACAAGAGTCTATTGAGGTGCCAACCTGCGCAAATTCGAGTAAGAGTCTGGATAACCATCCACTTGTGCTCAAAAGAGCTCGAAGACGTTTCTAAGATGGTCAGAAAAATCTCCCTGAAGAACACCTTTAGGGAAAGCAAAGAGAAAAGAGTTTCTCAATATGTAGAACTCAATAAAATGAGCATTGCATGCATTTAAGAGGAAAACATGTAATCAATTCAATAATCAAACATATTCAAGTTCTGAAAGCATTTTGATTTTAACTGTGTTACAAAGTGTATTTTTATTATTTTAAATCTGTATAGTCTGTAAAAATAACAATACAAATTACTAAGTGGACATGAATACATAGTTTCTTTACAACTTCTACAGATTTTGCTCAGAATTGTATACTGTAGTGAGAAAAAAAAGGATGGAATCGGGGAGAGCAAACAAGTTTCACATCTGATAAAATAGTTTCTGGACCAAGATTTTGTTGGCTATACTATCGCTATACTAACGGCCAAGAATATTCTTGATTTGCATCATTTTTGATGGTCTAAACATGCCGAACTCACAGAACTGGTGAAAATCTGATCGTGAAATGGCTCTACAGCCCCATCTAAAGCATTTCAGGTAATGTTGCGCTAACAGTTGACAGGAATGAAATTCGGTACCAAGACTTCAATATAATTGATATGGATCACGTTTCCAAAATCGACAGGAAGGCTGTCGTTTACAAAATAACCTCTAAAAATGTTTGCATGTCTCTTTTTAACAAACTCCCCCTAAAGAGTTTATCTGTTTAAACTCCATAAGTCTAATTTTAAGGCATATGGAATGTTAACTTGTGAAGTGTTTTGATTTAATTAAACTATGTGCTCATGGCAGCCAATGGAAAACAAAATGATTAGTATTAAGTGAGTAATTGTTACTATCATGCATTGAGATCAAACTTGCCACATATGTTAATAGACTATGCCTGAACACATCTCTATTTCAATCTACCAATTTTAACCTGAAATGTTAACAGTTTGCACTTGAATTCATTTCCCAAATAAGGACTGGTCATAATACAAGCTGGAAACAACAGGCCACTGAGGGTATAACAGCACTGAGATGTGAGAGCATCTTGAATTTTGTTTGCAATCAGTACAATCTTGAGACGGGCTTGCCATTTCATTTGTCAATCATGAGGAACAATCCTACTCAAGTATTCTGTTGGCATCTCATACCTCAATCTGCATCTTAAGGTGCACTTTGAAGTGGGAGAGCAGTGTAAGGAAGATGGCAAGAGACAGTTCAAAGACTTCAGGCACAGATGAGACCCCGTTCTTAGACAGTGCCACACACAGATACTGTTTGATGGCATTCACAAACATCTCATGGGTTCGAAACACAGGTCCAGCTCCTTGTAGCACAGACAGGAGCAGCTGCAAGGAAACCACCTTGGAGCGCAATTCATGAGACCTTGGAGGGGGGAATTAATGCATATGGAGATTAAAATAATGAAAATGCAGGTTGATTTTTAGCCATTTGCAGGTGATTTCAGCTGTTCATACTTTGGGTCTGGTGGACCTTCAGCCAGAGGCTTCATGGAGAGCTTGCAGAGGGAGCGGAACACTAGGAAGGCATCTTTCTGTAGGATGTGGGAGAAGCGGGTGGCAGTCTGACAGCTATGGATGCTTTCTGAATCCTGATGAGACAAAAGATAAATCACACAAAAATTAGAGACATGAGCATCAAATGATTCATACGCAATACAAATGGCAATTGACCCACTGCTACGCCCCCTAGAGGAAAAATCTGTTGTCAGGTTTTCAGTCTGTTGGAATACTTTGCAGTAAAATGTTAATATAATACCCCTCCAAAATATCAGAGTATAGACCACCTCACAACCTCTACATTGAAAAACACAATACATCTGCTTGTAAGTAATGGAGTGGGCCATCAATAGTCTTTTTTTTTGTAATATGCATAAAGATTTTGTTTGTAGATGTTGCTAAAGAGGTCACATGACACAAAATGTCTATGTTTTGGAAGTACAAAACATTTATTTTAAATGTAAAGGCTGTTGCACCAGAATAAATGCAACAACTAAAGTAACTTTTGCTAATCTTAAAGCATTATTAGTTTTTGATGAAAAAAAAAAACAAACAAAGAATAATTAAGAATCTAAAGCCAAAGAACACACCAGAATATCAGTTGAGGAATCTGAGCCACGGTCATCCACAAGACCATTCATCTGCTCGATGTCGACTCGGACAACGGGAGGGATAACTTTGGTTTCACAGTCGGAATGTTGATCTAATCCTAAAAAGAAAAGACTAACATAAATTAAACAGTTTCAAATACTTTTTATACTTATACTTTTTACAGCTCAGTCCATTATAAGCAATCCATCTCCTAGCGTATAAACTTGTTTTAAAGGGTACATGAGCAAGTGACAAAAATTATGAGGGGAAAAGTGCATTTACTTCAAAAATTACGAAAAAAAAACTTATGTTACAATACTTCACTATATTTCATGTGAGTAATTTGCTCTAATTATACCCTTCAAGGCAGTGTGGCATAGAGACAATCAGCCTTTGTACCTCAAAGTTCCTTTGATATTTGGTCTTCAGCTCGTTTGCATTTCAGGATCTTTGCTCCCTAAACTTCCTTGTGACAGATTATCAATGTGATTTATGTCAGGTGTGTTTGCCAACCAATCAAATACAGTTATTCTATGGCTAGTAAACAAGATACTGGTTGTTTGGCTTTGTGGACAGTTGCCAAATCCTGCTACTAAATAAATCTCCCCCAGATTTCTGAATCGCTCTAGCTTGAAAATCCTGCAATCTGTTCTTTGTGCACCTTTTACCCTCACTCTTAACACTACTAATGTATTTTCAAACTTTGCCAGAATTTTCTCCCTATGGATGGCGTTAATCTTCTGAACAACTGCCAAAATTTCTCACCATTAATCAATTACATAAAATAGCGTATTACATCGGGACACTGGGATTTTCACTTTGCAATTAGTGAGCTAATATAACATACACGTGACTTTTAAAACAAACTATTGAGATAAATGAACTTTACAATCATATTACTAGTATGATCTGTGTGACAAACCTCCTTCCACAGAACTGTCTCCCAATCCACTGTCTGGCTCATTTTCTTCCAGGCCCTCAGGACCTGCTTCTGTTTCAGGATGTTGATCACTTTCCCCCCCTTCCATACTTCTCGTCACTGGTGGATCATTATTTGTTTCATCCGATTCCTGAACCTCAGCATCTAGGAGTAATTTGTTTTAAAATTGTACTGGAATAGAGAGCATTTAATAAAAAAATAATAATAATAAAACCTTGCCAAAAATGTCTACCTTGGTTCCCAGTTTCCTCTTCTGACTTTTCCTCTTCTGGCTGGCCATTGACTGAGGACGAGTCGTGGGGGGTGGAATGAGTGGAGGGGATACCAGGAGGGCTGATTGAGAGTGACCCGTTCTGTTCTGGGAGCGCTCGCCCAAGCCATGGAGACCCAGACCCACGACCGGGAGTTGGAGATGGGTTTTGACTCACTGGTGAAGGGTTACTGGACACAGGGGAGGGATTGTGTAGCTGTAAACGCTGTCTGTCCTTCTCGACTTCCTGCGCTTCTAAGGCCTGTAAACGCAAGCAAGTCAAAGCAAGCCTTGATCTACAAAAAAATACCTTTATTAATAAACAAAGAAAAATCATGACCATTGTAGATAACTAAAGTGGCCTAACAAGTTTGAACGAAGTGGGAAATGCTCTACTAACCGCCTGGTTCTCCATTCTAGTGAAGATAACATTGAGCATCTGTGTGAGAGTTGCCTTGGCTGTAGTCTGGTTGATCAGGTTGCGGCTGGCTAAATAGATGTTGTAGCAGGTGCGCACAGTCAATAAAATGGTTCCTTCATGAATCTCTATGTGTGGTGATGTAACAGCAGTCAGTAGAGCCTGAGGATTACCATAAAGATCATTAAATCTAATGGTACAATGGGGTCCAATACTTGTGACCTACATTCTAAGTCACTAATCAAATCCCAACACCGTAATATATAACATCATGTAGGTTATGCAAGAGAAATATCTACACATTTCAGGGGTGAAACTACATCCTTTTCAAGTAAAACGTCTTCTCTGTCCAGTAAAACACTGTTTAGGTACTGTACACTTGACTTCTCTCCATTTTTTTTGTTTACAGACTTTAAGATTTGGGTTTGGTTCAAAGAAAAGACTTTGCACTTAATGCTCAGCTTTGGTCACTAACAGCCAGCATTTGTGATTGTTTATCTGCCTGATAAGTTTAGATCCTCCCAGTTCCTTGTGTGACTTGAGCTTTTAGTTGGTCTACAAAGAGAGCCAGTTTGGTGATCTGTTCATCTTACGGCTGATTAATTAAACCCATTATGTAACTTTTCTACCAAAACAAATGCTAAAAATGAATTCCGTACATTTAGTTTACATAAATGGATTTTAGTGGGTGGTCAAATATTCCCAAAACTTGTCAATCATGATTTGTTCCATTTTGTACATGTCTCAAAGCCTGATATAGATATGCCAAATTCACCAATTCGTGATTTGAGAGGTCCTTCATAGAGAGTGAAAACGTTTTGTGAAACTGCAATAGTTTGACACGTTTATTAAAGACACTTTGATGCAATTGAGTTAATCTCTGTTCTGTCTTTCAACAGTAAAAAGACTCAGTATTGTACCTACGGTTTTAAATGAACGCCCGCAACAGAAGGAAACAGACATTGTTTTTCTTCCAACATCAACATCTTCATAAATTAAATTGATATAAAAAAAATCATAGTTTTGTTCATTTTGGTTGTTTTTTTTTTATCTGTTATTCTTATATTCAGGGATAAGCAGTTTAGTGTATGTTAGGAGTTTGAAATCAGTTGCTAATCAATAAAATGAAGAAAGTTTTTAGGGCGAAAATCTGCATCAGCGGGTCACAGCTACCAATCAGGATCAGCCAATACATTTTGAGAGGCACACTATAAATTTGTGTCATTAAAAAATAAAAACTACGAAAAAAAATTACTTTTTGACGCACTAAAACAGGGCTTTTCGACCTTCTGTCACTACAGAAATAGCCATTTGTTCAAAGATTGGTGTTCTAATGGATTTTGCATGAGATTTAACAGCCAGGTATAGTGAGGCCCAGTGCATTAATGTGTCATCATGCACAATTTATGTTCAAAGGTAGCGAGGGGAGTATAAAAATACATTAGTCCTGCAGCCCTAAAGTTGTGACTTAACTTAAATGAAATACATCTCACCGTAACGCTGAATCAGTGTGAGACCTGGGCTTGTTTATTACTAGTTTTAGCAAAGTTGTGGGCATATTTGTTTCATTTTTCCATTACATTATGTCACGACTGACATATGTCTTGTGAAGTGGCGCACAGAGGTCAGTATCATGTCCGAGAAAACCTGGTCATTTTTAAAAACACACACCAGACTCTACAAATCAATACAGTAGAATTTGTGGAAGTTACTGAGCCCTGGGTTAAAGCACAATTTACTTTATTACTAAAATAATTGACAATTATGAATTCGTTTTTAACATGATCTAATGTATGTATTAATACCAAGCATTACAGACGATTACAAGGAACCAATTGGATGATCACCTTAATTATCTGCAGCTGCACACCCTCATCAGTTTGGGGTCCCTGAAAGCAGTTGCAGATGGTTTCCACCAGCCGGTCAATCAGCCGTTTTCCAGGAGCTCCACTATCAGGAGCATTTCCTGTGATGTGCCCATACGCAATCAGTTTCTGAGTAAAAAAAAAAGACAACTTTGTGAAGACGTGTGCCAACCGTAAAATATCATTTGAACAATCTGAAAACTGAGGAAGAGATGGAATTTAAGATTAGTTTGATTCACTGGAATGTTCTTCATATTGTTCTTTTGACTCATGTCTTCATCTATTACTTAGAGTCTGTTTCCAAACGTAAAAGGGCTCATGCCTCCCCCAGCAGGACAAAGAGGCAGCTTTAGAAGACAAATTACTGATTCTATATACAAGTACATCTATTTGTTCTTTTTTGGAGTTCTCGGAGTCTCTGCATTCCCTAAACAAAGAAGATGGACCTCTTGAACAGATTTGTTTAGTGTTTAATATCGTTAAATACAAGTTGATGACGGAATGATGGCGACAGGGCGCATCTCAAGCATGAGTTTCCACAATGGTGTAGTTGAGTTTATAATGCACTTTCCACCATTTCAATCCAGTCCAACAGCATGGCTAGACTTTGAATGCTTTTGGGGCTTTTCCACCACAATTTGTACTTTATTGGTACCAATTTAGATGGGATTCTAAAAGCAGGACAATTTGGGCAAAGTTGATACTTTTTCTGGTTGATTTTATCCTGTTGATTAGTCAGTTGAGCTCAATGATTGGTCAGAGAGAAGCACATTGTCTATACATTGAACAATCCTAATTCAAAACCAATGCAGGACTCATGATTGGTTATAAATGATGGACATATAAACTTAACCGATGATACCTGAAGGCAGTCGAGAGATGTACTGACGATGCGTGGAGACTTAGACTGACAGGCCAGCTCAAAAGGTAGCACATACTTGTCAGCTTCAATGTAGTTGGCTCTGGGAGGAACAACAGTGCCATCCCTGATAGATACAAGGTTCACAGGAGATCAAAACATCAGAAACAAGAAATCCTTAAAACACACTTCAACAAAAGCTGTCTGTCGTCTTTCTGATGGGGGCTTTTGGTTAGATGGACAAGAGAGCAGGCTTTATTTCAGATTGTTACATAACCACGCTGGCTCAGAATAAAGATGATGGATTAAGCTTCAGTGAGTCTTTTCACATGTGTATAATAAGTGTACAACATACACTGTATATTACATGATTTTATTGAATGAGAGGTGTAAACTTACTTCTGCTTTTCCAATTCATGCTTGATTTCATCTTTAAAACAAGTAACAAAAAAGACAAATTAGCACTTGTTTACAGAAACAGCATTTAGCAGTGGGATTATCATATTTTTTATTCAATTTTAGAAACATCATTGATGATTAAAATGAAAATGTGCGAATAAAACAAAATGAAACAAGACCTAGACATATAAGTGATTCCACACGTTAGTCAAACTACATTGTGTCTTGGCTACATTAAAAGACGTACGCCATTATACCAATGTGTATTCATTTTCTAATAATCTCACCATTTTAGGTTAAGTGCTCAACTTACATGAAACAAAATGTAAATCCCAAAATTATGAACTGAGAAAACAAAAAGTGCTTGCTCTTTTCTCATAAGTTGAACAATCCTAATTCACGGGAATATAAAAAAAAAAATAGGTCAATTGGAGAGGTGAACACTTCATGCCAACGATTCCTAGAGACACCAATGTTTTGAAGACATGTTTAAAATGTAATTTTTTTAAAAACAATTATATTTGTTACCATGCCAAAAAGGGGGGTCTATATTATATTTACATTTATTAATTTAAAAGACGCTTTCATCCAAAGCGACTTACATTTTGAATGAATGAACAAATATTTTGTCAGTTCTTGCTCTAAAGGTCTAAACTTGGTCTAAAAGTATTATTGATTCATCTACATTTTAGGTTTATTTGACTGTCTTAAATATTCATTTATTTGTCTTTTAATTTAATGTAAATTATATAAATATAAGTGCAATGATAGAAATTTGTTCAATAATATAGTATTACTCAATTAGAATGTATTTAGAAATTTGCTTAAAATCACCTAAAAATATCAGCATTGTCCAGCCAAAAACCCATATCGGTACACCTCTACTAAAAATATTAAGTATTTAATAATTTCGCTAAAATGTGATTCACAGTTAAATTATTAATTCATTATTCTTTTCCCCCACATTTGTCCATTTTCTGAGAGAATCACAAGGCCAAACCATTTCCAAGTATGATAAATTCAAACAGCACTATGGTACCAACAGCAATTGTGTTTAAATAAGTACAAAATAAAAAAAAAATCAGCTGTTCCTATCCAAAAAAAATGTACACAAGAAAATCATTTTTTTAATATATTTTTTAAGATCTCAAGGCAATTATCAGTGTATAAAAAGTCCAGTCAAATAGACAAATGTATTTCTTGGTAGTTTTATCTAAATAAAACTCGCCTCGGGTGACATTTTACTGGAGCTTTAACTTAGCAATGGTCATCAAATGGATCATTGTTTATAATCTGACTAACCATCTGCTCACAACAGGAAACAGAGCTTAGGGATTGCCATTTTTAGGTTGTCATGTTTAGAGGTTTAGATAAAAATACTATAGAAGTAAATAAAATCTTTTGTAGTGTACTATGTCCCCAGGTACAAGAACACTAAGGGAATATTTAACCAGCTTCTTTAAAACGTTTTGAATCCGGGTGAGGGATGGACTGTGTCAATATGTCTGTGTGATGATCAGCCTCATTCCCTCACATGACAGGCTCTTGAGCAAGTGTTGAAGTCAGGCGTATACTTCCAACAACATTCACTTAAACCCATGATCAAGAAGATTTACATTAACACACAAACATCTGAATGCTACAGCTCTTCACCACTTTTGTACAATTCTTGTGGCAAAAAAAGGCATTTGTGTTTTAGATTGAATGTTCGGAGCAAAGGTAAGTGTTAGGAAAAGCTCACAAAGAAACAGGATCCTCCTGTTTCAACGTGTGCTCATTAAGCTAGTAAATAAGTAATGTAGCGCTGGCGGGACGAGTCAAATAGGTCAAACCTGCATTTCCAGCTTCCTGGTGAAAAGAGGAATTGATAATCGGGCAACTAGTAAACAAAAGGAAATTGCAGATTGACATTTCTGATCATTAGAATGGAAGCATAGGTGCAGTAGGTGACAACCATCATAGGCAGTTGGGCATCATGGGTTTTCTCCAAGAGTCCAAAAACATAGTAAACCCTGCATTTCGCTTAGAAATTAATATAAATGAACATCCCCCAGTAACATACTGGTGAACTAACCCGGGTGCACCCCAATACGAGTTGGCGACAATGAATAGATGGGTGGATGTTATTAGATATATTACACAACAAATTCCTGACAAGATTTCCTCTTCTCTACACCACTTCCTTGGGAGACATGCCTACTCTTACCATTGCTATGCTGCCAACTCAACACGTATGGACTGATCTTAATGGCAATAGTTACAACTCGCATAAGAGACTCTTTGAGGGGCATCTAGACATGGATAAAGGCAAATCATCTACAGCTAATCTTGGCAAAGATAGAGCGGCTGGTTATTCCTGGCCAGGGCACTGTCCAGCACTCTCCAAAACTGTCTTAGAACAGCCCCTTGAATCATCTTTGATGACAACTAACGTTTAAAGAGCACATCGTTAAAACAACCTGATTATGTAGGTTCACTTTGTTCAATATTAGGTACCTCCAGACAACATTAAACAGAACTTCTAGTTCAGGCTCAGACCACATATGCAGTGGATTACAGCAACGCTATTCTCGCTGGACTTCCTTCCTGTGCAGTTAGACCTCAACAAATGATGCAGAACTCAGCAGCTCGACTAGTTTTTATAGAACCCTTAAGATCCCATGTAACTCCTTTCTACATCGACCATGTCAAGTTCAAAAGCTCGCACACAAAACTGTCACAGGGTCTGCACATACTACTTTCAGCCACCCTACATCCCCACCACAAGCCTTCGTTCAAAAAATGAACATCTTCTAGTGGTGCCATTTCAGAAACGCAGAAGATCTCTCACCAGAATGTTCTCTTTCACCGTCCCTGGCAGGTCCCTAGCTTTGTCCCAATTCGCAACACAGACTGTAACAACCTATAAAAAACCAACTCTTCTCTCTCTAGAGCATTTACATGCTTTCAAATAACTTCCCTCTAAACACTTGAGCCATTCTAGAAACCAACATTTTCTCTATGAGAACTTCTGACAAACTAACCCTTTGTCACAAATTGCTTGCATTTAGTCTAATGATCTGTATGCCGTGTTGGATGAAATATGTTTAATACACAAAAGTGAAAGTAAGGTTTCAACAATAATTTAAGAGATATTTCAGTAAGCTGCTTAAACTGGTGAATAAAAATGATTTTTACTTTACATGGAAAGAAAAAACGGAATTTAAAAATATGAACTCAATTTTGAGAGAATTTGGAGTTCATTTAATAACGATAATAATCCATGATATTTACCAGTGATCGGCAACTTCGATCATCTTAGTAAAAATGGCACAAATATTCAATGAAAGTAGATACTGATACAAGTGTAAACAACATTATATTCGGCACAGGGGCATGTTTTGATGACACATTAGGAAAACATTTTCATTTAAAAATCAAATATCAATACCTAATGAGTTTGTAAACCAGTCAGTGAGCTGTTGACAATAATGAAGCATTAACGTTATATATAATTCCGCCAAGTGATGGCAGCTGTTTCCTGCTAACACATGCTAGCAGCTTCCGAACCAAAACAAGACCAGTTGAACACCACTAATGCCACAGTCTCAGCAGTCAGTCAACATCCCATTCAGTACAAAACAAGCTTTACCGTGCATTACAAATGAAAGCATGTCAATGGATAGCTAGGAAAAAATAAAACACACCTGACAGTGACGTGTGCTGAATGACGCTAGCTCGCTAACGAGACTTTACTGTTCGCTTGGCTCGATAGGAACCACCAGAGCATATCAAACAATGTATTTTAGAACTGAGGTCAGATACAATTCAGAAAAGCTCACCAAGCGCAACTTGACAAGCTTTGCGCAGCTGGCTGTGCTGGCTCCGCTTCACCTCTTTATCCGCGAGGATTTTCTCCAGCGCTCGGGAAAGAAACATGCTCTTGGTGCTCAGGCTGGCTGTCTGCGTATGCCGTCGACGATTTTCCAGCTCGTCGTGTTCTTTCATCTCTCGGTCCAACTGTCAAGTGGTCCGTCAGGCCGTCATCTCTGGCCCGTTCCCTGCGATAGGACAGGGGCGTGAGGGTGCCAGGAGGGATGTTGTGGCTGTGTCAGTCGGGGCCAGTTGGACGCCGCTGTCTCAGCACTGCGTCGCCATCTTGGCCGTACGTCACGTCACGTGACCCAAAGGCTCTTGCACTGATGTGTACTTTCCGAGCTGGATGTGAACGCAAGCATGGAGGACCAAGAATTATTGAATAAATAAATAAAAGCCAAAATAAACATATAAATAAAAAATTTAAGGGATACAAATTTTGTTTTCAAATAAATTAATGCATACATAAATAAAAATGCATGTATTTATGTATACATATATAATAAATTGAAAACATGTATTTATGGATTATTTAAGCATATATTTGTTTCTTATTTATCTAAATGTTTATTTTTTAATTCATGTTTTATTTACTACTTTTTTCTGTGTTTATTTTTTGTTAAGTCTGAGTAGAGGATTCTTGTTTTAGGGTGCTCTCCAACAAAGAGAAGACAAGTTATTATTTTAACATTTAAAAGTTGTGGCCAGATAAGTCTGTAAAGCAGTATCACAATAAGATAAATAACAGGGGTTTACATATTACTATGAACATAGAAATATAATTAGCTTTTTCGTAGTAAAATGTACTACTTTAACCACTAGATGGCCTCCTTTGCCTTTAAAAAAGAAACTGCGTTTCTGTCAAGAAACATTTAACACTAAACCTCAAAGTTTAGGATACATTGTATATTCTGATTTATTCCCTTGAGTAGCTGTTGTGTAACAATGTATTGTTTAAAGCGCACCAAACATAAAGACCACAGTAATTAGCTTTTTAAGCATTTTTTGTAATGCAACACAATGGCTTATGAAAATAGTGACACGTACTAATGTTAGCCTTCTAACAATAACATAAACCGGCACAAATATCCCCCAAATAATGAAACAGCATCAGTGTTTTCTACAAGTTAGTTTATTTATCTCAAAATGTGACTAACCTATGCACAGCTATGTGTTAATATAGTATTTATTCTGTTACGTAGTGTTAAGAAAATACTGGCAACTTCCATATAAATCTAAACCTTTATATTTCTCTGGCTAGCTCATTATCAAAATAAGAGAAAATGACACATAACTGATGAAGCTAGAAAGCACATCCTCTAGGTGCTCATTGTCGCTTTTAGAAAAGCAGATATATTCACAGTTTGGAAAAGAGCAAGTTATTCTTCATATTTCTATTGGTTCCATCCTCCAAAACTCCATTAAAGGATGCTAATAAGCAAAAACAGAAACAGCTTTGTTCAAAGATGATCTAAAACAAACGAATCACAAGGTTTCCAATTTCGTCTAAAACAAACATATAAAATTACAGTCTATTTAAAAAATAAATACAATGTTGAGTTTACAATCCCAAATGGTACAGTATGTAGTGGTTAATATAAAAATAAATTAACACGGCCAAAGACTCCATTCAACATGTCATTACCAAGCTGTGGGTATGTGTGTTACACCGGCAGGATTTGGTAAAAATAAGTGCTCCACATTTACACAGGTAGTCCCTGTGTGATATTATGATATGTGCATACACAAACTAAAAGGGAGAAATGTATATACAGTGGCATGAAATGCTTTGAAAACGCAAACAGTGTCTAAATGAAAGTAGATGAAAAGTTGTGCTAACGCCAGAGTTTGGCTGCTATGCTGCTAATGATGGATGAGAAATATATATTCTGGCCGGTATTTGTCTTTCTTTTTGTTCATTATTAACAATTACAGAGCAGTTTTAGCAAAGCACTTTACAATAAGGTTCAGTTTATTGATAATGTATTATAAATAAAAAAAAATCTGTCATTACATCCTGAAAATGTAAATGGAAAATAAGTGGATCTACAAACATCAAGCCTGAAAACATCAACCTTCTCACGAAGGCAGGTTTTCTGAAATCCTTATCACCGTGGATGCCGTCTGCAGTGCTTAAGAGACTAAGAGCAATAAAGTACAAACATTTCTGTTACCGTTGTTTTTATCTCTACTTCCTGGTTTCTTCCCACCTGAGCCTCACTTTCATTCTTAAAATGGTGGCCGGGTGAAATCGGCACAAATTCTAAAATTAACAAATTTAATTCCCCTTCACTCAAATATATTTAAAGCCAGTACTTCGTTATTGTTACCCATGTCAGAAAGTGAAGTCATGTCATTTTAAACATGATAACTTGTCCTTCTTCTCAAGTACAGAGAGTATGTACTCTTCTAGTGAGCCCACGTGTATCATAACCTTCAGTGACATCAGCATCTACCAGCCTGAGAGCAGGCAGTGCTTTTAGTCATTTTCCATATCATGGACTGGTATGATTTTGACAACATCTCATGTTTTGGTACATCTCTGTTGTGTAAACATGCCCTGCCTAACAAGAGCAGCAAGAGTAATCTTCCAGAGAAGAATGAAAGTCATGCTGGTTTTAAAGGCAAAGATGGTGAATAAATAATAATAAAAAAATAAAAAAAACTGAACCTTATTTTAAAGTTTTCTCAGAGAAACACCCTTCATTCATGACTCTAGTGTTCACTTCAGAGTGAAAATTTCAAACATGAGCAGGAGAGGTCCACATTAGCCACGTTTCCACTGTTGAGCGAGCCAGTGCGTTCTGGGGCTTATGGCATCTTAAACCAGGCCTTACTGGGTTACCAAAAACCTTGGTCTATATCTGGTCAGTCAGCGCTAGAGTATTGGTTAAGGGCTCACTATATTATACTTTTATAATGCTCTTAACGTTTATTTGTGAAACTAAATTTAACACGGCACAGCTGAAACACAAAAATGCCTGAAATCGTTTGAAAACAAAACTAATTTATCTCGTTAAATGATCGCTTTTAGTTCCTTTTAGACTCACATTATTCAGATGAGAAACATATTTAATGATCAGTGAACATTCAGTTTGGTGCCTGATATTAAAGAAAAAAAAACAAACATATGATTTAGAGACGGATTTTAACCAAAACCACAGAATTTTCAGTTTTCTGACGTCCTTTTGTTTAGTGAAAGTGAAAATGCAGCAACTTTAGGATTTGTACTGTTGAGGGCAGCATCATTTTATCTACATCACAAAAATTAAACTCAAGATGTCTTGTGTTATTTAGTTCCGTGTATACATTTTCATTGAAATATAATTAAATATATTTAATAAAACATATGATATATAATGTGTTTTGTTTGCCAAAGAAAGTACATATAAAGTGTTGAAATTAGGGCTTAAAAACATATTGTGGTTCATTGTAGATTTTATTGGGTTGAAAACACATCCAAATGGTTCCTAAGATGAAAAGGGGTCATTCAAAGAACATTTGGGTGTTTTTTCAATTTTAACGCATTCAAGCTTTGCTGATCTGAATATATTGTTTCTTTATGCTGTCTGTCTATTTACTTGAAGTATTTGGACACAATCAGTTTAATGTATGTCATACAAAGTGAACAGAAACTCATCCGAATGGGATGCGCTTGTTAACGTATTTTGTTGTTTTTGTAATATCAGTTTTAGCATGGCGAGGCTACGTATTTACTCCATTAAATTGCTTTAAGATGCATGATAGGAGTGTCTTTAGAGGCTTCTTAAGCTCCTGTTTTGATATATTAGCCAATTTTGATAAATTAGCCTAGAGTGATGTATAAAAAACCTGCAAAAGTGATGTTTATAGACTAATGTTTGGAAAAACAACAAACAGCAATATATAAGAACAGCAGACAAATGTAGATAAAGGCTCGAATACACTACGATCATTACTGTGGCAGCATAAAACTACTTTGGCTTTGTTTAAGCAACTCTAAAATCCAAAAGCAATAGACAAGTACTGAAACTAAACAGTACTGCGATGAAATGTTCAGTACCATGCAGAGAAAAGTGCCATAATTTGAAATAAACAGTAACTCATCCAAACAGGACAAGACCACAAGAAACCCGTAAAACTTCAATGTGCTTTGAGTCTGGATTTCTTCTCTGGAGAGCTGACGGATCGCACAACAGTGTAAACGCAGCCAATGGGTAAAATACAAAACATTCCCACGACAGCGAGCAGGAGGACAGCCCTTGTCATAAAGAAAAATAAGACATAAAAACCAAGCACAAGTATGAAAAATATGACATTTATCATTTGTCTTTTTGGCTATGATTCAAAACATAGAATAAAACATTGTCTGAAATGAGGCAACTGTCAACATTGGTAGTGAAATAAAATAAAAAGATTCCCTCAAGCCTCAAATTCATGACTCCCTTATTGCCGTCGGAAATGCGTGAAGGAGGGAGCTCCTTTTCCTTGAACTTCTGTTGTTACCATGGTAACACTCAAGATGGTTGAGCCCACTGAACTTTGTTCTCTGCAAGAGCTGCAGAGTTTGGAAGGGAGTGGTTGTCCAAGTCTTTAAAAGATTGTCATGACTCATCTGCTGCCCTGTATCACCATTGATTCAGTCTCAGGAAGTACATTATTACTCAAGAAGAGGCTATTTTTGGTTCTCATCAAGTGACTACCCGGTCCCGCGGATATAGTCCTGTAAGGTGTAGTTCACCTGAAAATTCAGTCCTATGGCACACAGAAGCAAGTACTGGCATGAGTGAGTGATGATTACAGTGTAATAACCGTGCCGTCCTCCTCTAGATTCCGTCTAGTGTGGGCATTCAGAGATCCTGTGCTTGAGCTGGATGCTACAGTCCCATTAGCATGCCGTAGCTCAAGGTGAGACTCGTATCTGGGAAGAGCGGGCATGCTGGAGCTGGCTGTTGACCGTGCAGCTGCCCCTGACTCCAGTAGGGACTTTGCCCCTCCGTCTGGCTCAAGCACCAGATCCTCTTCATCTTCACTCTCCTCGTCTGCCTCGTAGTTCTGGATTATATGAGAAGGAGCCATGGCCATTGATCCAGGTATGGAGAATCCATAGAAGCTGGTGTTGCTGTCCGAGGACCTTCCGGAGCTGCCAGATGTGGCAGCACCGCCGCTGTTGCGCACTACATTATTGCGTTGATTGGCTGGTTTGACAGTTATAATGAGGTTGTGGCTGTTGGCGATCATCATATCCGTTACTTGGTCCAAAGATTTGCCGCTTACCTCAATTCCGTTGACTTCGAGTACTTCATCGTTGACAGCTAGCAGCCCTGTGCTCTCTGCTAGCCCTCCAGGCACCATACGCGAAATAAAAATACCCGGGACTTTTTCTAAACCCTGGGGTGTAACACGCACACTGGAGCCATCGCGGATGTAAAAGCCCAGTGGTTTCTCTTGACCGTGTTTGTAAAGACGGACTCGACGATGCGTCTCCGGCAGGATGTCCACATCGATGATGGAGGACACTGGGCGGAAGTCTTTGGGTAAGCTGATGATGATTGGAGCCTTCTTCTTGGTGGCATCAGGCCGAAGGAGCACCGCTGCAAGGGCTGCTGGGGTCTTCTTACGGGTTACAGTGTCCGTGCCGAAAGCAGAGTAATCTGCCTCCTCTGGAAGAAAGGGAAAGGAAATGAGAAGCGGTTAAATGTACACTAAGAATGTTTTATGTAAACATAGAAATATGTTAGGAAATACATTTTTTATTTAAAAAACAGTATACATTTATAGTAGAGGGAAATTTAGGTCGATGTAAAAATGCTGTAAACAAAGAACACATTCAGAAAAGTCTACATCAAATCAACATTTGGTGTTACTAGCCTTAAAGCTACAATTGCACAAAGAATTTTGAAGGATCACAGTCAGGTGTATTTTGAACCAATTATACCGAACATATACCAACATTATATCAATGTGACGTAGGATGAAACCCAGCTATGAACAAACAGAAACAGCTGTGTAGGAGGGGAACAGCAAAATGTTGCTACCAAGGTGAGGTTGAGAAAGCCAGTTCCTTCACATGGCAAGGTCTTCTCATTTCAAAGCAGACTAGAGTTTCAAGATCTTATTCAATGATGGATATAGAGGCAGATGCTTATTCATCATAAGAGCTGTGATCTCAACAAAGTAAAGTCGTAATTTGATTTTTAAAGTACTCCTGTTTGCATCTTTTTTCACAGCTGCTTTAAAATTTTGCACAGTATATTTACTATGATTTTTTTCCCGCTCTTGTTGGCCTTTTCCCTTCCCACAGCTCTGTAAGGAGAGAGCTGCAGGGGATACATCACAAGAGAATGCTTGGTTGTTATTTTCCCTCCGCCCCTAAGCTAATGTGTAATCTACTGTAAACCCCTCTCTCTCTCTCTCTCTCTCTCTCTCTCTCTCTCTCTCTCTATTTCTGAATTCCTCAGCAGCTTAAACACGAGCTGGACTTTCACCTGCAAGACATTTACACACGAAAATTTAAAAGACTAGTAGTAAGGGAAGCATCATTCAAAGTATATTTATAATGACCTGAAACTTATTTTTACCCAGAACTCCCAGCATCTATAATGAACAATGATTAACCTAAAAGATGTAATTATTAACAAAAGCAAACATGTTATGTGATCGTTACTAATATCTCATTTATGTGATTGACCAAACATTTTATATTTAGGTGTGACAACGTGATTTCGACAACTAAAATGTAAACACTTAAAAAAAATAAAGGTTATAAGATAAAAAAATTGTGTGGTCTAGCAAGTGAAAATGTTATACTTCAACCCGAAAATAGACAAAACACCCTTGAACACACAAGATTAATTGTTCTGCGAGAGCAAAGAAACCTTGTGCTCTGGTGAGTTCCCACCAGAAAACTATTGTACTAGTTTAGTGTCCCCTCCGTTGAAATGTTAACATTAGGTACACCTTCCACACCTAGAACATACTAAAATTGACATTTGATCCAACAGATATGCAGCATGTACACACAAGTCCCAGCCATGCCAGCTTGGCTGGATGGAAAACTCTTTTCATCATGGACAGTGTTCATTCTCCCTTTCTTATCTGCTTCCCTCTTCCATATGAGAGCTAAAGAATGGCTTCACAGTTAATGTTGAAGGGCAGTAGGGGAAGTCCCTGAGGGCCACTCACATAAGCACAACAAGCCCTTCTATTACCTCGGATATTGAATTAGGGTTCATTATACAGCAGATAACAAGAAATGAAATAATTTGCAATGATACGCAAATATTATCACATAATTAGGTAATCAAATACTAATTGACCTCACAGCGCATTTGCACTGTGAGGTCAATAAGTATTTGATCACCCCATGAACCAGAATCTAAAAAAAAATCCAGAAATCACATTGTATGTTTTTTTTTTTATTATTTGATCACTTGAGTTAAATAACTTTAATATTTGGCAAAAAAGCCTTTGTTACAATGGTTCCTGTAGTTCTTTGGCAGGTTTGACAATGCAGAAGGAAAATGACAGTGAAATATATAAATAAAATCATTTGGGAGGCAGCCTGGAGCTGAACTGATATTACAGTTCGTCAGAATGCCAATCACTAGTTGGAGAGTGCCTGGGAGATTGGGATCCTGGCAGCCAATCAAAACAGGGTTTTGTGCATCTATGATTGAGAGCAACCAATGAAAGTGAATTTTCACATCCAGTGTGAGCACCTGGTTAAAAAAAACAACGTGTGATTCTGTGACTTGGTGCTAATGAAAATCCTGATTTCCTAATGTAATGATAGGATAACAGTAGGGGAAACACTCTGAGTATATACGCTGACGCCTCCGACAAACTTTTACTACGAGATTTCAGTTTGTGTGAGAAATGAGGCAGTATGTGTTTCACTACGGTTGTGTGTATGAAAGCAGAAATGTGACACTGGCTTTATCCGATGGCATACAGTGCCCATGCATCTC
This sequence comes from Danionella cerebrum, assembly GCA_007224835.1. NCBI lineage: Eukaryota > Metazoa > Chordata > Actinopteri > Cypriniformes > Danionidae > Danionella > Danionella cerebrum. The sequence continues at coordinate 195,939 of SRMA01024030.1, forward strand.
ATTTCCTGTCAGATGACACCAGGATGCAGTCTGTGTGATCAGTTCACCTTGTCAAATAGAGGCACAAGTGTGTACTCCTTTGTGCACTCATATACATTTACATACAGACTATGTTTCACAGACTATCTTTAATGTTTTTACAGAACACCGACCTCTCAAAAACTACTCATCGTCCCTATATCATGTGGCTGCCCCATGGATCTGCCAGCCTTTTATTACTTACTTTAAATCTCTTTTAAAAATATATCTGTTATATATATAAATATATATATATATATATATATATATATATATATATATATATATATATAAAGTTTCTTAAAATAACTTTTTTTATGGAATTTTTTTTATGGATCAAATATTCTTTCAGAGTGTAAATCCCTGCTATTAATGAGCATTCATTATTTAAAACCATGAAGACAAATCTAAAAGTAGCATTCAATAAGAATCACTGCAAACAGCAAGAAAGACTCGTCTCATCTCATAAAATATTCAGCAGACCTTGGCTAAAAAGGCCCATCTTTCAATTTTGTGGATGTCACATTCTATTTTTTTCCTTTGGAATCTAGGAATTCTGCTACTTTCTGTTTAATCTTGTACAGTAACCACTTCGATGCTGACAACAACAGAGCGTCTGTGCAAATAATTCTGTTGCTTTAAAGTTCAGTTCACCAGAGTCTGTGCCACACTGTTCCAGTCACCAGCAGATAGAGGATAGAGGAGAAAGGGGAGGGCCATGGCGAATGCTTAAAAGGACAGGGGGAAAAGGAGAATTTTAAAAGAAAAAAGTGCTTCGTTGACAGTAGAGATAAAACACAGCTTCTTCCTTGTTCTAATACATGTCCCTCTTTCCCATACACTGCGCTAGCCATGTGCTAGTCACACGCAGAAGTGTGCAACTGTTTAAAAAAAAAAGATGGACAACATGACTCTGCCCCCCTGCTATTGGGCCATTTGAGGAGTCATTTGAGCATGGCCATGACAGACAGAGAGGGCGCACATGCCCAGTAAGGAGGGTGGGGTCATGGTTTCAAAGCTCCGCCTTCAGTCTCCTGCTCACACGAAGCCTGTTATATACAGTCAATGCTGGCAGCTTGTGAACTCTTAATTGATACGGCAACAATTTTAAAATAATATTTACAATATTGTGTTAAAATAACTTATGGAAAGCAATCAGTCATTTCAGTTAAATTTAGCTGTCAATCATAAGTCACTCACATGGTCAGTTTTTGAACCATACTAAAATAAAATTACAAATGAAAAAAACTCTTGAAACTTGTCCATTGTAAAGATAACTGATCGAAAATCACTATAACTGTTAATTTGTTTTAAATAATTAGGAAAGTTTTGCTTATTTTCTGTAGAGTTTAGATTGGGGGTAGAGTTAAAAGAGTTCTGCAGCCAACCACAGGGGGGGGGGGATCATGGCACTTTTGGTTCACAATCAGTGAGCTATGTGAGACACACCAATATACTAGTTTATGTGAGAGCGTAAACAAGGAATTTCATTACAACATGAATAAACAAGGCCTTTAGAAGCATTGGCATGAAAGTCTTGTCCACTATAATTTTAACTGTACACCCTTAGCCATTTCTATTAATAGATCTGTCATGATTCATGCCCTTGTCTCATTCATTACTCATCATTTTCATTCTTGTGATAGTTTTCTGATCTCGTCACAGGGATCCTCCCTTTAGACCTCACCTGTGTGATCAGGTGTGGCTCAGATAAGCAACGGGGTAGTTTCTAGGACACAATGACACATGTTATAGGCATCTACCCACTTGTTCCAGGTCTTTTTCACTTTCGCTCTCCCCTTTATTTCCAAAACCACAAATTTGTTTTCTTTTCCATTCATGTCATCAGCTGAATGAGAGGCAATGGGGAGGTTTGGGTTTTATTGACATCTATGACGTCTGCAGTTTTTATTGCTGTTTTAGGTTTAGGAGGAGTGAAAAAGGGAGGAATTCCAGGGTCAAGGAATGCCGGTACACTGAAGCTTTAGAGTACTGTTATGTCATCATGGCTGGGTAGAGCCATCAGCCCAGAGTATGCATTGAAGCGAAGCTGGATGAAGGAGGGGCGGAGGGTCTGTGTGGTGAAGAGGTTGTACCACTCTGGGGGGAAGGGTCAGTTTGCTAAAGTACTGGGAAGACGCCACACTGTGTGGAATGCGGTCAGACACACCAGTGATCACCTCTTCTGATAAGATTTGATATAGTTTTCACATGACATTTAGCCTTCCATTCACAGTTAAGACATGCTGCTTTTTCCAGAATTCCACAAGTTGATTGATAGGCTTTTTCCATATACAGCTTTTCAGAAGCTCTTTTAAAAGCGCCCATGGCTCTGTCATTCTTTTGATACGTTATACTAAAAATTGGTCAACCACTGAGATTGGCTCTTTTGTTTACACGCCTGAAATCCTGAAACCACATCTTGGAAACACACAGTCAAAAGACATTACAGATTTCTTGGGACATCTTTTGCTAATGTCTGTCTGAACCTGAGTTATTACATTTATTAATGATCTTTGTGATCCATTAACTGATTTATTAGAGCACTGACTCTCTTCCCATATCGTATGGCAGGGGTTGTTGTTGATTTTGCCTATCACACAGCGTTTCACCGATGTTGGCTTTAGTGTTTTACGATGCTGCTGTGTATGAATAACTTGAGGGCCGTAAAACACAGATCGAACCCAACTGAACTCTGACATGTGACCTTAATGAGTGCACTTCACATTCCTCTCGGAGTCAAAGGCAATAGAATGTATAAGCTATCAGGATGGTACCTGGTGTGGGAACTGACTGATTTTGTATCAAGAGCAGAAAGAATCAGTTCCATTTCTTTGTCAGAACCTGAAATAAACCGAATGATGAGAAAGATGTTTACCACTTCTCCACCAGATTCTAGTTAAGGCACGACTCGGCTTGGTATGATTAAAGCCACTACAAACCGATCCGATCAAAAGAGTGATATGGCAATGCAAACGTGTGTGCCAACTTCAGATTGAAAATTCAGATCGATATGTTCAGGCATTTAGCCATGGTTCCCTTTTGTGTTTCCGGAGATTTCCGGTATCAGCGCTAAAGTTGAGTTTATCCTGCAGCAGGTTCAGCCAAGCAATCCTAGAGAACTAGTCGTGAAATATTTGGAATTTTAAATATCTGGAGCTGTCTGCGACTCAGAATTCAGACTCTGACTTTAAATACCATCTGAGACTGTCACCAGCCAATGAAAACGGGAAATGGGGCAGATTTACATAAAAGGGCTTCTTTTGAATCTATTTGGAACCAAGAAATTAAAAAAACAAATCTTGAGTCAATCACCTGCTTGTAGAACCTCATCTAATTGTTTTAATGATATAATGTAACAATTTTACGTTAAAAATTAAAGCATATAATCTGAAATTTGTCAGATTTCTCACCTGAAGTGAGAGAGGGAAGGAAAGAAGAAGATTGAGAAAATTAGGGATGATATACTGAAGGTTGAGAATAGCAGAGAGGAGAGAAGAATGGGCCGCGTCAGCATAAATTAAACTGAAGGCAGCATGAGGGGAGTCAATCTTCCCACACACTATTTTATTAAAGTCCTGAAAAGAAATGCAAAATAATGCTTGACCATAGATGTCCACAGACTTTAAGCTTTAAAGTTATCTCATTATTTCTAAACCATTTCCATTATTTGGTCACCAGATCTGGTTCAAAACAGACACATCCGTGTGTGATAAGATTCATACGTTGAATTGCAAGTGTCTTGTCATAAATATGAATAAATATGTTGACCCACGTTCACTTATTCAATCCCAAAACTCCAAACTGCTCAGCTTTTCACAGATTTTAAGTTCACCAGTGTACACTGAAGATATGGACATAAATACATAAGCATAATTTAATTTTAACATAATAGGCTTTCTGTCTGAGAGAGAGCTTGGGGTCTATGGGGTGAATTATAAAATTTAACAGCTTTAGTAACTAAACCTTTACAATCTTTACAATATTGTTAATCTCCTGGACATTAAGCCAAAAGTGTGGACCACCCATCCCAAAGATGACACTCAGCCACGTCTTGTTTAATCGCAAAAATTGAATTAAAAAAAGAACCATGTCCTCCCCTGATGCAGAACATTTAAAACAAAGAGTGAACACTAAACACAGTAGTGGCAGAGCAGGATCATGATGTTAATAGACACACAGTTGCCAGCAACACCCATTAAGCCAGCAAACGTGCCCACAAGCAGGGCAGGCGGCAACAGAAATCAAGAGATTCACTCTTCGTTCAAATGTAGTGTTTTTCATTCTAAAATAATTACACGTGGTTCTCGCCAATCCTGAAAATGTATTTCCCCGCATGTATCAATAACCTGTCAAGAGTCTGTTACCATTCACCCCATTCAGCTTGGGTTCTCGGCTACTATGGTAACATCTAGATAAACATAGAATTGACATTTTGTGGTCATCCTAGAAAAATGTGAGATGCTGGACACCTATAGAATCACACCCACCCAATTTTGGGTGTCCATTTGTATATTCACATACTACAAAACATCCTAATTAAAGAGCACGTATTCTTAGCTCAAGTCAAGCCTCTTGAATATGCTAAACAAGCAAGATGAGAACAAAACACATACAATCAACAGATGAGGCGCACCACTCAAGAATGCCTTAGACCCCCATCCCCCACCTGAACTACATCCACACTGAAGGCTATCTCGGCTTGGATCACTGAATGGGTGCCATTCAGTGATTGCGAGATACTGCACAAAAGATGGCAGCTACTTTTTAGGGCTTTATTCCGTACACCTTGATGCGATTTCAAAGCCAGATTGCACAGTACATTCTAGATCTGATGGGACCCTTGAAGAAAATCTTCAAAAGAGTGCCTTTGACCAAATAAAACCTTTTAAACAAATCTACATTAAAACAGCTTGAAAAGTTTGGGGAAGGTCTTGTTTTTTTGGCAGCTTTCATTAACCAAGGCCCATCTATGTGGCCAGTTCACAGACATGTCAAAACAAGTCAATCGCTTGGTCACGTTTCGGAACATGGAAATGGAAAAATTGTTTGACAACTTTGTAGACAAATTTTTACCTAAATGGATTTTTCTATGCAACAGAACAAAAGCAGCGTAAGTTTCAAGTTACTATTAAATAAACACATAAAATATTCAAACATGTCGAAAAAAATATATACAATTAATAAAGAGAATTTAAAGAATGAGAAAACTCAAAAGCTAACTTCAATTTAGGTTCGGTGATTTTAAGGTACATTTTAAAGTGTGAATTACTGGATTACATCGCATTGTTTGAAAAAGAAATTAATATGTGAGAGAGGATTCACTCACATGTACAGGTAAACTATTCTTCTGAAAATACGTTTTCCAGCATTCCTTGTTTTTAATATCAAAAGCCACAGCCTCAATTTCTTTTTCACTACCTCTTCAGAACAGAGCGCAAGATCAAATTTTGTGAACCTGCACGAGAATCTAAGTAATACGAAACATTGGTACTGCTGACGTCCGTTACCAAAATGTCATTACGCTATATAATCATTGTTACTGTTTTTAATGCATTTTAAATGTATAATTTTTGATTGCCTCCGAAAACCGAGTTGCTTTTATAAAGCATGATTAGAATTTGCTTCAAGATACATATTTTATCAGTTATTGCTATCGATGGGGCCTGGATTCTTGATAACCCTATACTATACAGCCTGAGCTAAGGGAAGGAAGTTATAAAAGTCCAGATTAACAGATTACATTTAGTCAGTGGAGAAAATAGAATGCATCATTAATTAGACTGTCCTGTAATTAAAATTAAGTCAAATTAACAGCTTCGGGTTAAACATCACATTTATGGAATACTGCAAGGCCTATGTGGCAATCCTAAGACTCTTACCACAAAAAGTGGGCGTGTCATTCTGCGTCTACTACCATAGCAACAGATCATCACATGGAGCTAGCAAAGTCTGTGAGTAAAATTCAGGCCACACAGTGATATACAGTGACCCCTCTAATCTCCGCCTGACAAAGTGGCTTACCATTCTAAGGGTCATATGGCACTCAGACACAGATTTAAGAGGGGCACCCACAGACTGGGACCACACCAACGCTCCAAATCACTTCATTTTGCTTTCAAATACAATCAGTGAAACGGTCAAAGTCTGATTATCTAAATATCTTTCGACCAAATAAAAAAAACATGTGAGTGAGGAGAGTCATAAGAGGTAATACAAAGAAATCAGCCATGTGTAGCTATACTGAATACCTTTCTCAATGATAATTAACATTTATAAAGGCTGTTAACAAGTAATAAATAGAATTGTTTTAGTCACATGACTACTATATTGGGAAGAGAACTGCATCAGCACACAAAAAGAGCCTCTCAAATAACATTATCGCATTATAATCTGATATGACTGATTCATAAACAAAAGCACCATTTCAGGTCTGGCAACTTCCTGAAGAACAGCTATTGGCTCAACATGTTATCAGTCCAAACATTATGTGCATATTAAACAAAACAACAAATTATTTCCTGCCATATAGATGTAAAAAAGTGAGGTCAGGGAAAGAACGTGTGTCAGTTGGTGTTGTGTAGGTGGCAGTGAGTTAAAGTTTGACCAGTGACCCATTTAAAAAAAAAAAAAACAACCCTCACCTTTTCTTTGCAAAAAGAGGCGGAGCAACGGTGCAGCAACTGTGATTGCTTTATGGTAGTTGTCATCGTTGTTGATTGGCAGCAGGTCCCCATGAACATCGGCGTAGCCCACAAGCAGGTCCACATTAGGAATCCGGTGCACATGCTGCAGCAGACCATAGAACTCATCAAAGCGCCCTGGCTTGGAGCGGTCCAAAGAGAAGCGTCTGAACTCTGCTCCAAACTAATAATATAGAAAAAGCCTCAGTACATGAAAACGAGCACAATAAAAATTATTGAACTTTTAAAATCATTAATGTCCTAAAATTAAAATCTTTCTGCAGCTAGCCATGTGGGGGCAACCACTGTCAGCCAAGTGAGTCACAGTATTGACGCATATCTGTAACTCGGCTCACATCATAGTTGGCTGTAATAAATGCAGCTGTAAAAACATCTTAATTTTTTGCCACAGCTTTATGGTTATATCAGCTCTTATACGTCAAAATCACTTTATTAATCTTAAAAAAAAACAAAGCATATATAACAATATCAAATAGAAAGAAACATTCTAATGTAGAAAAAAAAACATATCTCAAGTGAATTTGGATGGTGCACCTTTTTAATCACACCAAAGTTAGGTCCGCTTTCAAGTACAGTGGTACCCCGAGATACGAATGCTTCGAGTTCCGAAATGTTCGAGATACGGAAGGTCTCGGGGGAAATTTCTTACTTCGAGATACGAAGAAAAATTCAAGATACAAACATTTACCAGCTGTTCTGCTCCATTTTCCACTTGACGTCATGAAGTCGCGTAGCGCTTCCGGGTTCTTGCGCTCATATCTCCCAGTGCAAAAAGGGTCTGATATGTTTCAAAACTCAGAAATGTTCTCAGAAGCGCTCTCTCCATCTGTCTGCGCCTGTGCTTGAAACCGTGTTTGTATTAGTAATTCGTGAAATATCTCTTTCATACGTGGAATAACCTTTTATACGTGGTGCCGTAATGTCTTCCGCCATCCGTTCCACCTTTTCCGACACATCGCTTCACTCAAGGTTAAGTTTCACATTTGTGTACATATTACATATTTTGCTTGTGTTTTATTATCATTTATTACAATAACAATGTGTAGATTTAAGGATTGAAGAAGCGTTACGTGATTTTTCTCTGGTTTTCCTTGTTTATCTACTTATACTGTAGTTTCTAAGAGCCGTTGCACGGATTAGGCGTTTTACATGTAAAACTTGCGTCGACATACGAAATGTTCGAGATACGAACTACACCCTGGAACGCATTTAGTTCGTATCTCGGGGTACCACTGTACTTGTTATTGTAAACAAAAACTGGATCGTAATATTACTATAAGTTAACTGCTATAAAGGATGTAATTTTGGTAACATTTATAGAACACGTCCAGAGGAATCACGAACAACAACACTACAAACACCTGGCAACCCAAGATAATAATAATAATAATAATAATAATAATAATAATAATAATAATAATAATAATAATAATAATAATAATAATAATAATAATAATAATAATAATAATAATAATAATAATAATAATAATAATAATAATAATAATAATAATAATAATGCTCCTGTCAAAAACTATCCGTGTCCTCGGAACGCTCGACCGAAAAAGTTGACAAAACTTACCAGATAAATAATTCTCTCTATATATATATTTATATTCCGAAAGACACAAAAATTTACAATTTTTTTGTTGAACACTTCCTAAAGTGATTGGCCCAGTGGATACGCACCTTGCTCTTCACCTCCACCGCGCTCAGAGTTCGGTTGCTCGGTGCTCGGTGGTTTTTGTTCATCTTTCACCAACTCGACCCGCCGCAGACACACAGTTGCCCTCCCGCGGGCTCCGCTCATCAGCCTCCGTCCAGACGGCTTTTCTCCGCTTAATCCAGGTAAAGACGGTGATCTCGCGACTTCGACTGTGTTGTTATCACAATCGAGTAGCAACGGAAACGCCTGTCAACTGAACGTGCTCCGAAACTCTACCCGAACCCTCATGCACGCGCGAAACAGCGTTGCCGCGGAGTTGTGAACGCGCGGCCTGTGACGCGCGTCAGCCTCTCTGCACCCAGGAAGGAAGCAGCAGCGGCTACTTCTGTAGGAGGAGGACAATCCTTCAAGCGCCTCCTCTGGATACATGAACCGCTCTATCTACCCTGACCACAGCCAAATGCACTAACAATAATTCATCAGCTTGTACATGCTTCACTCTTTATAAAGAACCAAAACTGTTTCTTTGGCTTAAAATCACAGGGGAACCTTTTTGATGTCATTTAACACATCCTCAAATGTGTTATTTAGAACCAATCATCAAAGGTGCTGAGCTATAACATTCAAAAGTGCTAATGATATACCACATATATGACCAGCATCTGTAAATAGCACATTAACAACAACATAGAACTACTATAAAACCACAATTACCAAAAAGGCTGTAATAGTTTCTTTACGCTAACGAAGTGCTAAAAAAAATCCACAAAGGCCCAGTGAAGAACCAATATAGAATCTAAAGGGGTTCTTTAAAGCAAACAAATGCTATATAGCAGCTTCAAACTTTCAAAGAACCAGTGAAGCACCAAAAAGAGCTTAACCCTAAGAAGTCTCAAAAGTGCCAATCACAACTCCTGTTTTAATACAAGTAGGAATGACTTTACCCACCTATTGTCTCATTTTGATTTCAAACATTACGTGTATGTTTCAAAAACATTATTATTTTGATATTTTTTAATTTAACAAACAATGGTTATGACTCAAAATTGGGAAGATAATTCACATTATAATTTGAGAAAATGCATGATTGTCTTTCTGTTTCATTTTACAGACCCCAAATCAGTGCTATCTAGTGCTGAAAAGAAGGGATGACCTTTGGAAGTACAAGACGTGAAATGGCTTGTATTTTTAAATTGTACTGCTGTAATAGTAATGAATGTCTGTGATTTCAGTAATACTATTGATTTGTTTAATATTGTATTATACAATTATAGCTAATAATGGTTAGAAATTAAATTAGGCACCAATAAAAATATTAAAGCCCTTTACAAATGTAATTTTCAACGTTAAAATATCCACTTGATGATCAATCTAATATTTACAAGAACATTAGTTTCAACTTTTAGTAGAAAGTCAAAAACTTATGAAGCAATTTAAAATTAGTTTCCAATGTTCATCTTAGTGTTCATCGATATGATGTTGACGCTGTAAAATATAGTCATAATAGTAATGTTAGATTTTTACTACAGGATTCATTATCTATTGCATTTCAACCTGACGAGACTCATTCATTTGACCTCAAAGGAAACTCATTCTAAAATGACTTATCTCCGCGTCTCTAGGGGGCGATAGAGGTCCTTCGACGGAACAAATATTTTGTATAAGAAGAAGAATCTTGACAGCAACAAGAGCTTACGAGGAAGTAGGTAAATGTTACGTTTTATTTAATGTTACCTTTTATGTTTTAAGGTTTCAATCAATTTATTATAATGCGATAGTCTGGGGACCTCTCCTGGGTGTTTTACCGCCCTTTGATGAATGTGAGCTGGGGATATGAAGCGTCATTACTCTTACGGTGAATAAGAAGCGTGTAAAATATGAACGCATACATTTTCTATTAAGCACGTTTCGCTTGTTAAAAGTCAGAAGTTTATCTCCCCGTTTCCCAAATCACATCTGTTAAATGTAATTCCTTTTTTATTTATCTTTAGGCCTATCATGACAACAACCCAGGTGCCTGGTGCCATCCCAGTCGAGGCGTCCTGGGTCTCCGCGTACCCCGGGGGTCTATGCGAGGTACGCCGACGGTGGCTTGGAGAAAGGCGACGAGGCGAATTCACGCCCATGATGGGCTCCCTGTGCAAGATCAAGGTGCGGAGAAAGGCTGCAGTCACACATGAACCTACTGCTTCTCAAGTGCCAGAATCAACAGCTGATGTTAGCCCCGGTGAACAGGCTTCCTCCTACCCGCGATCACAGGCGTGTGTGCTGCAGGTTCCTCTGAACGACTGGGTGCTCTTGCGCATGGGCGAAGGACAGTGCGACGTTGTAGAGTCGTGCCTAGAGGGGATGAGTATCGGGGAGGTCTGCGAGGTAAGATCACAACCTAAATGTGAAATAAACAGCATTTTATTTTGAACGTGTAAACAATGGGGATGCTCCCTTGTCGAAACAAATGATATCACAACGGAATTTATTATTAAAAGCACACCAGTCAAGTTTTACTATTTAAAAACAAGATATATTTCCCACTATTAGCCTTTCACCATTGCATTTTCAGACAAGTAGTTATTTTAGATTTCTTGTAAACCTGTCTACCATTTACAAGCTACAATTAGTTGTTTAGAATCTGATAGGCCTACCATTCTTGACACTGAAATGATATGGAGCCTAAATAAAAACAATAAAGCACAATTATTTATTTATTTTCCTTTTAAGCACATACTTTGTTGAACTTACTTGAGGTTTGACACAAAGGCCTGCAATGGCGCTCTAATATTTACATTATTTTCCTCTCCAATAGAATTCTTTGGAGCTGAAGGCTAATTTTGTCGTAACTCTACATCTAACCTCCAATTGGTATTATGCTTAGCGACAATTTCATCATTAGAGAACATAAAATTGCTGTACTGACTACTTACGTGTTTAAAGTGTCTAACCCCTTTTTTGTTTTTGTGTTGCCTACTAAGGTCTCGCATGCAAATCTAATATATACTTTTTATTACAGTTTACAGTAAGTGCCCAAAATGCAAAGACCTCAAAAGCAACAAGCAGTGACGCCAAGGAGAACCAAATGGAAGCGCAGGACCTTACTCAACAGCCAGAGTGCTTTACACTCCAGCTTCACTCTTTAACTCCTGGCCTGGAGTCTTGGCAGATGACACCCAGAGAGAAATGGGCTTGGGTGCTTTCTCACAAACAGTGGGGCAGTCAACGGTTTGGTAAGGGAGATGTCTGGGGTGCGGCAGAGTGCTACTGCAGAGCTGTGAGACTAGCAATAACTTTGCACAGCCAGACACAAAGAACTCCCGAGGATGACATGTCAGAAGAGGCTGAGGATAAAAATAATGAGGAAGAAGATGAATATACAGAAACATCCCATGATTGCAGCATTCCCTCAGAAGACGAGTACAAAATGATCAAGGCAGAACTTCATTCCAATCTCGCACTGTGCCAGTTTAAGTTAGGCCAGCTTGGTAAATCCAAAGACAGCAGCATCAAGGCCACAGAGTTGAATCCAAAGAGCACAAAAGCCTGGTATCGGCGAGGACAAGCAAGCATGGAGCTGGGTGAACTGGAGGAGTCTCGCAGGGCCTTCGAAAAGACTCTGGAGCTCCAGCCGGACTCTGCCTCAGCTCGTGCTGGTTTGAAACAAGTGAACTCCAAACTAAAAGACTTGGACACAAAGTTAGGAAAGAGGCTTAGCAAGATGTTTAATTAGAAAATGTGTTGAGGGTTGGAGGAAGGAGAATTTTTACAATTGTGAGCGTTGTCATTTTTGTTAAGTGCCTATAGGTAATGTGTGCCCTCTTACTTTGTGTAACTTGTAATATGTTTACAGTAGGGTTAGTAAAAAGTACTATCTTCTGTGTTATTTATTGTAGATTTCCAATGGTGCACCTTCTTGAACTTAAAGCTGTGGAAAGTCTTAGGCTTACTGGACCTTATGCTGAATGTAACACTACATGTTGTGTTTGTTTTGTCTAAACACTTGTTTTAACTCTGGATTTATACATGCTTTAAACTAGCGTCAATAAATTGTGAAATGTGTGTTTTTTTGGTTATACTATTTGGTTATGTCTATTTGATAGTTTATTTACGTATGGCACTATATTAACAATTTATTTTACACTATATTTAACACTAGTTTCAAGAAGAAGTATTACAGAATAATATTAGACATTCCTTCAATTTACATGAAATGCACACAATAAACAAACATTTTAGACATCAACTGTTCTAAATTATTGCATATATTACATTACACTACGCTACATTAAAGACAGTGTAATGGATTGTACGTTGTACGTTAAAATAGCTTTGATCGATGGTATTATGATAGTATTAAAATATGCACTGCAGTTTTATTATAAAGTGCGTGCTAAAAATTGGGTAAACAAACGTTTTTTGTTTTTTTTTTAATTTGGCAACTTTTTGACCAAATGGTTATGCTTCAGTGGTTTACATAAGCTTATAAAAGGTAAGTGATGTTGCAAGAATCTTAAATAAATGGAAAGTTCTAATATAATATTTAACTGAGTCATTATGGGTGTGGTCAAAATAGTCATATTAACCCTGAAGCGGTTCTTTTTCATTCTTAAAAAGGAAGAGTATACGGTTACCGGTCGGAACTTTAAGGGTTACAAAGCGTCCATATTTATACCGCCTTTTGTCTAGCGTGTTTCTGTTGGGTTGTCACACAAACGCGTTTGATTTTTTTTTTTATAATTTATGGCGAAACAGTTACATACGTCTAACTTTACATGAGTGATCAATAAAAGACAAATTGTGTGTGAATCGTACTGTACATTTTATGATTGACGTATCTGTACAATATTAATCTGCAATTATTAACACAAAATGTATTACGATATTGGTAATTACTTTTGTTTATTGTTAATAATTGTAATATTTGATTTTGTGGCGTTTATGTCAAGTCTCTGTGGCGCAATCGGTTAGCGCGTTCGGCTGTTAACCGAAAGGTTGGTGGTTCGAGCCCACCCAGGGACGGATATTTTTTATGACAATTTTTTTTACCGCTGTCCACGCAAAAATATTTCAGCACTAACCCTGGAAAAAATAACATTCTTTAATACAATGGCTATATATGTTTTATGATATAAAATCACATAAGCAAGAAACTTTTCAAAAAGATCATTTTTGAAACAAAATCACTATTCACAAAATTAGAATATTATATTATTACACATGTCCTTGAGAAAAGTGTGTCAATATATTACCCACTCCCACTTCTCTGTACTTTCTCCTTGTGAAGGATGTTAATGATGGTCTTCAGCACAACCTAATTAGCTGACCACATTGGGACACAGTGAGCGTATAAGTTGAACTTCATAGTATAATACTTATTAATACTGCTTAAAACTGGAGGGAAATATTTACTTAGTGCGTAACTAATATACAGGTTTCACAAAAGTTATTTAAATATATGAACTTTCCATTAAGTGTTTAGACTTTAGGTTACAAAGGTTTATAAAGTTGCTGTCCTCCCTTTTCGTTGTTAAAGAGCGATATCTAGCGACAATATTGGGTATATTGCAAAAGAATTACACATTTTCAAAATTTTACATTTTAAATTGAGTTTTAATTAGAAAATTAAATATATACATTGATATACATTGGGGATCATTTATTTATTAATAAACATTTTCATTTCACAAAAAGGCTCTTTATATTATGCAATATTATGTCAATCGGACTAATTTATTTAGTAGATGAAACCTCTGTTCTCAATATTTAATACAAATTCACTTAGCTAAATGTTTTATGTAGGTGCACAGTTAAAGAAAAAAGCCGGTGCAGAGCACTTGCCGCAAGTCTCTGTGGCGCAATCGGTTAGCGCGTTCGGCTGTTAACCGAAAGGTTGGTGGTTCGAGCCCACCCAGGGACGAACTGTTTTTGTATTTGTTCCAACATCTTTAAGTCAATTGTAAAATGATTGGCTCAAGTTTGATTGCTATAGTTATTTATAGCGATCACTATGGCTGTGCATTTGATTGAATTCTGATGACAATATTGTTTAAGGGCTTTTAACAATCACATAAATTATAAATGATAATATATAAATTTTCCTAAATAGATTATAACAGTGGAATAGTTAGTATGGCATACTGTGCCACTTTCATCAAAAGCTATAGCAATGTCATGTCATTAAATGTGTTAAACCGCGATTTTGGAACAGATCTGCGTTTTCCTTATCCTGTTAAAAAACATATTACAGTATGTGACCATATCCCGTCCGTTCAAAAAAAAGGTTGCTCTAACTGTTCGCTACAAGCAGCATTTGCTGTCAGGCAGGTAGCTTAGCTAACATACGTAAACATATTTCTGGTAGCCTATCTGCTGCAAAATTACACCATTTGTACAAGACAAGTAGAGCTATTTTATGTGTGTAAATGATCACTTACCACTGTCTTGTTTTTACTTATCCTCGTCTTCCTTTCTCTTCTTACTTTTTGTGTTTCCCGAAGCATAATTCTGCTTCATGTCTGCCGGGAAGTTTTGTATTTTGCCGGCAGCAGAGATCACGTGGTTGGCTGGCTGCTGTCAGCGAGGGGGCCCCCTTGAGGGGGATCCCGATAACAGTGTCATTGCACTTTACTGCATTCACTATCAACGGGGCGCTCACACAGTTAGTCGCTGCATTTTATTTGGGGCCAGCTCGGGGCCCCAAGCAATTTGCTTGGTTTGCCTGCCTTGTCGCAACGGGCCTAAGCAGTGA
Source organism: Danionella cerebrum (assembly GCA_007224835.1). NCBI lineage: Eukaryota > Metazoa > Chordata > Actinopteri > Cypriniformes > Danionidae > Danionella > Danionella cerebrum. The sequence continues at coordinate 211,063 of SRMA01024030.1, forward strand.
TTCAAATAAAAGCAACCAGATCAGGTTAACATCATGCTAGATATAAAATTTATATTAAAACGTGATGCAAAGAATTGAGAATTCGGCTTGAAGTTCACATTTTGAGTCAAGATGTACATGTGCAAGAAAAAAGCTATC